>MU223423.1:6691204-6717129 GCA_018584345.1 Thuja plicata
TTTTTTGATATGTACACAATTATTGTTTATTTTGATATATATGAAACTTGATATTCAATCCAATTTGTTCATTGTGTCTTCATTTGTTCATTGTTAGTATGTAAATACATTTGTGTATATGTAGTCATGTGTATGATTTATGCCTTAAGTGTATTCTAGTTTCATGACTTGCATATATTCATGTGTCCACTTTATAACAAAATGTACTTATGTGTATTCATGTATATGCTTCATAACCTACATTTCTGTGGAAAGGCTTCGTGCATGACTTAAATGAATTCATATGTATGATTTATAATCTATGTCCTACATGTATGCTTCATGAATTAAGCAAATTTATGTGTATGCCTTATGTGTGTTCACAAGTGTACTTCATGATTTAATTTACGTGTTCACGTATATGTTTCATAATGTAAATTCATGTCCTACATGTATGCTACATTGTACTCATGTGTATACATGTACTTCAAGATTTAATTGAATTCATGATTTATGTGCTACATTGTATTCATGTGTATCCTTCATGTCATATATGTATGCTTCATGACTTTAGTAAATTCATGTTTATACATCATGTTGTGTATTCACATATATGATTGGTGACTTAAATGAATTCATGTACTATGTGCTACGAATATTCATGTCTATATTTCATGACAAGTGAATTCATACATTATGAGTATTCTATTTGGCTTAAGAATACCTAAATGTGTCATCACTACCTCATGTGTATTAGGATTCATCCCTTACATACATTCATGACTATAATCAAGCCTTACAAGTGTTTGTATGTACTATCCATGCCTTACATGTATTTGTGAGTGCCCTTCGTGCTTTGAAGGTTTTCTTGAAATTTGATAAAATAAAAAAAGCAGATAAATTATGATCCTAAATCATCCTCGAAGAAGAAAAATTTGTGTTCATGGTTTACCCGATGCCCATAGACCTTAGGAAGGCTCGCTAACATACCCAATGGTGCTTAATGCACCTTGGGGACACTTGCGTCCGGCATGGACGTGAACGTTCTAGTGACTCCATGGGAGAAATGAGGTTTTCACTAGCATTTACCTGGCCAACTAGAGCTATGGTCACAAATAATTTGATGCTAGGAATCAGTTTAAAAGATACCCAATGGTGCAACTTTCAACTGAGCACCACTGCAAGTTTTGGCACCAAGCGAGATTGCCTTGCCAAATTTTAAAAAAAAGTCAAATCTCTCAAAAGGGAGAGAGGTTATTGTAGGCCTTGGTAACATGGTCCTATAATATCTAATGGTTTACTGATACCTCTCACGAGTTCTGAGATACAAGCCTCAGAAGATCGCTACCCAATCAGTCTTAGTACACCTTGGGGACACTTCAGTTCGCCATGGTCGCGAATGTTCTAGTGACTCCATGGGAGAAATAGGGTTGTCACTAGCATTTAACTGGCCAATTGGAGCTAATGGAGTAGATGATTCAATGCTAGGACTCACGGTTTGAAAGATACCCAATGTTGCAACTTTCAACTGAGCACCACTGCAAGTTTTGGCCTCAAGCAAGATTGCCCTGCCAAATTTAAACAAAGTCAAATCTCCCAGAATGGAGAGAGGTTATTGTAGGCCTTGTTAAAATGGTCCTATAGCATCTAATGGTTTAATCATACATCTCACAAGGTCTAAGATACGAGCCTTCAAAATATCGCTTCCCAATCGTGCTTAGTGCACCTTGGGGACACTTCAGTCTGCCATGGTCGCGAATGTTATAGAAAATCCATGGGAGAAATAGGGTTTTCACTAGTATTTACCCAGCCAATTGGAGCTAATGGAGTAGATTATTAGATGATAGGACTCACGGTTTGAAAGATACCCAATGGTACAAATTTCAACTGAGCACCACTACAATTTTTGGCATCAAGCGAGATTGCCCTGCCAATTTTAAACAAATTCAAAACTCCCAGAACGGAGAGAGGTTATTGTGGGCCTTGGTAACATGGTCATATAGTGTCTAATGGTTTACTTATATGTGTCACGAGGTCTGAGATATGAGCCTCGAAAGATCGCTGCCCAATCATGCTTAGTGCACCTTGGGGACACTTCAGTCTACCATGGTCGTGAATGTTCTTAGGACCAAATTGATGGTGGAATCCTTATTGAGTGATCATTTTATGACACTGTTGAAAGTCTTGAAGTATGGTGTTGAGAAACAAGCATGGTTGATTTGTAAAATGGGTCAAATTAGCCCTCATAGTTCAGTGACAGAGTTAGTTTTGAGTTACTTGGTCCAAAACACCTAGGGTTGATCTTGAGATATGTTATGAATCTTGAAAAAAGGTATTCAAATGTGTAATTAGGTTGAAAATTTGATTGGAAATATTTTGAGAAAGGATTTAAAAATCCTCAATACTGTATTAGTAGACTGTGCAAATTGGGACACTTTGGACAAGGAAGATAGAATGCATACAAAAATGAGTTGAGATGTTGGGGAATAGATGATTGGAGTAGTTTGGGATCCTTAGGGGAGTTAGGATCACCCATTGACACAAGGAGAGTAGGATCATGGGGCCAAGGGTACACCCAAAAACCAACCACCTTGCAGATACGATGTGGAATTACACAATAACATAGTGAGAGAAGAGAAATGCAGTTATCTTTATGATTAATCAATCAAAATAAATGCATGCCAGGCTATAAGGCCTTCTTGGTTATGACCATATACATCAGAGTGTATTACAATTTGATCTTCTCACAACAAAGATCTCATATCTTTAAGATTCTAACATTTGCCTTTCTTTCTCTAAGACTTCTACCAAACTAAGAACATACAAAAGAATATATACAAGAGTCCAAAAAATTATTCGGTGCTCAAATAAAAAGGTGAGACCTAGATTTAGGTCCACACAGATCCCCAAGATAGATCCCAGCTGCAAAATTAAACAAAGAAGTCAGCCACCAACACCAATTCCAAAATAAACCAACTCGGCAAAGCAAAAGCCGAGCAACAGAGCACTCGGCAAAAGAAATGTCGAGCAACAGTAACTAGCATGACCGAGAAACTTAGCAAGGATGCTAAGCAATAGAAGTCAAGTGACAGAGGATAGAATAAACTAAAAGTAAACATATTTTTGGTTGAGCAGGATTGCCAAGGACCCAAGATACTCCTGCATCAAACACCTAGAGTTGAAAAGAAATAATTCCCCGAATCATGTATCAGGTCCAACCTGAAATGAATCCAACTTAGATTGAGAAATCCAATGTGAGTCTTCAATCAGTCTATTTTTCCACTTTACCATATATTCCATGTATTATTTTCCTCTTGTAATTCTTCCAACTCTCTTTTCAAGATCTTCTCAACTTCCTCTATCTGCCTCTTAGGATAATCACTTGGTATTGTCACTTCTTCATCAGGTTCATGATATTAATACAAGTCTGAGATATTGAAAATAGGTTATATATCCATGTCATCAGGTAATTCAACTTCATAAGCATTTCCACTGTCAAATCTCCTCAGTATTTTACAAGGACCAAATTTCTTCATCTTTAGTTTCTCATATGTTCCAATAGGAAATCTTCCTTTCTTTAGATGAACCATCACAACATCACCAACTTCAAATGTCTTATGTCTTCTTCATGTGTCTACATCATATTTTTATTTTTGATTAATTTTCTCCAACTTCTGCTTTACATCCTTATGCAATGTCATCATAAATTCTGCAAATTCTTCTGCTTCAATGCTTCTTTTCTCTTCACCAACAATGTCTCTCAGATCTGATATACCTCTAGGTTGTGTGTCATGAACAATCTCAAAAGGTGTCTTTCCAATACTTCTATTTACTGAACTGTTGTATGCAAATTCTTCTTGTGCCAACATCAAATCCCAATTGTCTGGTGTGTCTCCAACTAAAAATCTCAACAGGTTACCCAAAATTTTGTTTACCACTTATGTTTGTCGATCAGTCTATGTATGAAATGTAGAACTAAATTTCAACTCAGTACTCAGCTTCTTCCAAAGTGTTCTCCAAAAATAACTTACAAACTTACTATCTCTGTCATAGATGATACTCTTTTGTAATATATGCAATCTGACAATCTCCTCAAAGGAAATATCTACTATATGAAGTGCATCTGATGTTTTCTTACATGGTCTAAAATGTGTCATCTTAGAAAATCTATCCACAACAACAAATATGGAATCATTACCTCTTACTATCCTTGAAAGTCCAAGAAAAAAATTCATGCTGATATCACTCCAAGGTTTATCAGGAATAGTAATAGGTGTATACAATCCAGTATTCTGACTCACTCCCTTTGCAATTTGACAGACTCTGCCACTTCTCACAAATTTCTCAACTGAGGCCAAAAGTACCTCTCCTTCAGCAAACTCAATGTTTTATCAATGCCAAAGTGTTCAACCAATCCACTACTATGCTTCTCCTTTATCATATTAGTTCTCATTGATCCTCTTGGTATACATAATTGAATTCCTTTAAACAACATATCTTCCTGAATTAAATATTCTTCATACTTACTTGATTGATTTTTATTAGGTGCTCTGCACACTCTCCACTGCTCTAAAAAATCAGGATCATTTTCATACAAATTCTTCATGTCATCAAAGCCAAGAACTTCAATACTCATGTCAGTCAACAAAGATCTTCTTCTACTCAATGCATCAACAACTCTATTAGATACTCCACTCTTATGCTTAATCAAAAATGTAAAGCTCCGCAAATACTCTACCCATTTCATATGTCTCTGATTCAACTTATTTTGACTACCCAAATACTGTAAAGCCTTATGATCAATATACAACACAAATTCATTTGACATCAAGTAATGCCTCCATTTCTTCATAGCTTGCACAATAGCATGGAATTCTTGATCATAGAAAAAATATTTCCTCTTTGCATCATTCAACTTTTCACAAAATAAAGCAACAGGTTTACCTTCTTGAGTCAATATAGCTCCAATTGCACTTCCACTTGCATCACATTCAACTTGAAATACCATATTGAAATTAGGTAAGGCTAGCACAGGTAATTCAACAACCTTAACCTTTAAAGCTTCAAAACTCTTATTAGCTCCATGTGTCCATTTGAACTCTCTTTTGTCTCCTCTCATTGTTTTAGTCATAGCATTACAGATAGAACTGAAATTTTTGATAAACTTCCTGTAAAAACTTGCCAATCCATGAAATGATCTTACCTCAGCAACATTCTCAGGTGTAGGCCAAATCAATATAGCTTCAACCTTCTCTGGATCCATCTTCAAACCATCATCTAAAATCACAAAACCCAAATACACAAGCTCTTCTTTCATGAAGGAATATTTCTTCAGATTTATCAACAACTTTTCCTCTTTCAACCTCTGCAACACTTGTCTTAGATCCATCAAATGTTCTTCTATGGTTTTACTGAATATCAGAATATCATCTAGGTATACAATCACACATTTGTTCAAGAATTTCTTCAAAACTTCATTCATCAATATCATAAATGTACTTGGTGCATTAGTTAAACCAAAAGGCATAACAAACCACTCATACAAACCTTCTTTTGTCTTGAAACCAGTCTTCCATTCATCACCTTCTCTGATTCGGATCTGATGATATCCACTCTTTAAATGAATTTTGGTAAAGAATTTTCTCCACTCAAACAATCCATTATGTCATCCATTCTTGGTATAGGAAACCTATACTTGAATGTGATCTTTTTTATTGCTCTGGAATCAATGCACATTCTCCATTCTCCATTCTTCTTAGGTGCCAACACAGTAGGTACCGCACATGGACTCAAACTTTCTCTGATTAATTCTTTGTTCAAAAACTCATGAACTTGTTGATTAAGCTCTTCATTCTCGGTAGGTGTCAACCTATGTGGTGCTTTGTTTGGTAAACTAGCTCTAGGAATTAGATCCGTATAGTAACTGACGTCTCTGATTGGTGGAAAACTATTAGGTACATTATCTGAAATGATTTTTTTGTATTCAGTCAACAAATTCTCAAATTTTGCAGGTATGTCATCTTCTGCATTCTTACTTGGTTTGTTAGGAATCAAAGCATAACAAATATCATCTCTTTCAGATCTTTAACAAATTTTCTACCTTCCATCAGACAAACTTTCACAGATGTACATAACTCATCAACAGATTCTTCAATCAAAGGTAACAAAATTTTCTTCTTCCCATCAACCCAAATAGAATATCTATTCAACCTTCCATCATGTATAACATGTCTATCATATTTCCAAGGTCTACCCAACAAAATATGACAACAATCCATTAGCATAATATCACATAACACCTTGTCATAGTACTTTCCAATTTTCAGATTCACAAAACATTGTTCACTTACCATTAATGTGTGTTCATCCTTGATCCATGAGGTCTGATAGGGTTTTAGATGCTTCATCCTCTCTAACTGCAACTTTGAGACCATTTCTTTTGATGCCAGATTCTCTGAGCTTCCATTGTCAACAATGGCCTTCCAAAATTTGTCTGCAACTCTACATCTGGTCTTGAATAAACATTTCTTGATGGGATCTTTCTTATCTTTCTCACTCCATAGTATCCTTCTGATCTTGAGGTTATTTTCAGGTTCATTGGATGGTTCTTCTTGGATTAATGCATTTCTGCTACTACTACCACCCTTCTTTCTTTCATGTGTACACTCAAAATATTTATGTCCTTCACCACAATTGTAACAAGTTACTTGGAACCCTCTTCTGCTATAACCACCTCTGGAGTAATTACCTCTTCCTTGGTATGAAATTACACCTTTGCATTGAGTCTTTCCTTTGTCTTGATTAGTGTCTATATTTGACTTGTCTAGTTCAGATCTATTGTTTTCACCATGAGATCTACCTCTTCCTCTAGGTAATCTACCACCTCTACCTCTTTGTCTTTGTTCATATCTTTTGTTCAACTTTTCTTCAGCTTTTAGGGAAAATTGGTATGCCTCTTCAATGCCTTCCATCTTGATCAAACTGATTTCATCTTGTATGGAACTTCTTAAGCCATTCATATATCTTGCAACTCTTTCCACTTCATCTTCAACATGTCTAGATTTGATGTGCAATCTGTAAAATTATTCAGTGTAGTCTTTGACTGACTTGTCCTTCTACTTCAAACTTTGCATTCTCCAAACTAGGTTAATCTAATAATCAAAAGGAAGAAACTTTCCTTTCAATTTGTTAACCATCTTATCCCATGCCTTGATTTTTTCTTTACCTTTCTTCTTTTTGTCCAATTGTAGGTGTTCCCACCATAATGATGCATGACCTTTCAATTTTGTGCTTGCAATTTTGACCTTCTTGTCTTCTGCAACATTCTCATATTCAAAATATTTTTCCATTTCAGTGATCTAGTCAACCAATTCATCAGAATCTAATTTTCCACTGTACTCAAGAGGAATAAACTGAGGTGTGGACTTCAAGCTTGTCAACGCTTTCAAGAATATTTCCTCTTCTTGATCCATCACAAGTTTAGGTGCAACTTCACCTTGAACCTCTTCAAATTCATCATCACTAACATCTTCAAGATGTCTTCCTCTACGTTGGGCCATCTCTACAGCTTCCAATATTGCAGCCATTTTTCTAAGCATATCATCCAGACCTTGATCGAAATTTCCTCTCCCATGAACCATCTTGAAACTCTCTGCAATTGTAGGTCAGATCACAACCTTCCACCCTACAACAAATATCTTTAGAGTTTACAAGAAGGAGCCACGGATCTCAACTCGCTCTGATACCACCTAATTCAAGGAGGGTAGGATTGTGGGGCCAAGGGCACACCCAAAAACCAACCACCTTGCAGGTACGATGTGGAATTACACAATAACATAGTGAGAGAAGATAAATGCAGTTATCTTTATCATTAATCAATCAAACTCAATACATGCGAGGCTGTAAGGCCTTCTTGGTTATGGCCATATACATCAGAGTGTATTAAAATTTGATCTTCTTACAACAGAGATCTCAAATCTTTAATATTCTAACATTTGCCTTTCTTTCTCTAAGACTTCTACCAAACTAAGAACACACAAAAGAATATATATAAGAGTCCAGCAAAGTAGTCAGCGTTCAAATACAAAGGTGAGACCCAGATTTAGGTCCACATGGATCCCCAAGATAGATCCCAGCTATGAAATTAAATAAAGAAGTCTGCCACCAACACCAATTCCAAAATAAACCAACTCGGCAAAGAAAAATTTGAGCAATAGAGAACTCGGCAAAAGAAAAGCTAAGCAACAGTAACTAGCATGACTGAGAAACTCGGCAAGGATGTCAAGAAACAGAAGCTGAGTAATAGAGGACAGACTGAACTGAAAGTAAACATATTTTTGGTTGAGTAGGATTGCCAAGGACCCAAGATGCTTCTGCATCACCCATGGAAGCATATTTGATGGTTGAGGTTGAAGATGTCTATTGCATGGGAATGCATGACATCAAGTTGAAACATAAATGAATGGTTTGAGTTTGAAGAAGTGAATGGAGATCCAAGATGTGGAGTCTACTAGGTCTAAGAGAGATGTGAGTTGACCTATGATAGGTCTATGGAGTGGGTAGGGTTGAAAAGTGATCATACGGGATGATGATTGAGGGAGGTGTTATCAAGAAAAGAATAAATAAGTCATTAAACTACAAAGAAAAGATTAATCACCACTACATTATGCATCATGGAGACTTATTGTAAACTCTTCTAACTGGACTAAACAACCACAAAACCTTTAGAATCATTTTGGTCCATCATTAAGTCATCCAATACATGAACCATTATTACAATTTAGAGAAACATGATATCCACTACATGAACCATTATTACAATTTATAGAAACATGAGATATCCACCACATGAGCCATTGTTATAATTGTAATGAATCGTAATTAACTGATATGCTCTTAGTTAAATGGTACACAGTAAACTATTAAAAATGTGGTGCCTTGATATATACAAATCAACCCATGGCCACTTTTATATACAATTTGATCTTCTTTCAATATACAAAATGTGGTCTCCAAATATGCATGTGGACCACTTCATAGTCATTTATATTTTTAAAAAAAGTGAAATTAGATTGTTTTGAAAAATTTATATACAAAATTGTCAAAATAATTCTACCATTTGTAGAATAATTCTTCATGATGGCCCATAACTAATTGAGTGAACCTTTTGGATCGGCTCTAACCCTTATTGTGTCATGTATTGCCTCGTGTTTAGATTCATGAAGTTTGCATAAATTCTTATTACGAGGTCTACCAGTATACTTTATCAATTCAATATTTGTTGCAACAAGAAGGTTCGAGTAATGCAAAATATGTCTATGTGTCTCATAGTCCTCAAACAACTAATTCTTGGATTTTGTGATAGGGTACCTGCATTTCATAGAAGCATAAATGAATACAAAATTCAATATACAAAGTGTAATAGAATGATGATAAGATGTCTCAAAGTCGTCAAACAAGAAAACATTAAATTTTGATAGCATACCTTCTAAGCCATGTCCCTGTCACAACAATGGATCCTATTGGGTACTCAATACCCTCTCCATCAATGACTATAGTTTTCAATTTATTTTTTCCCTCAATACAATGACACAAAAATTAATCAGTACCTTCCTCATTGTTCTCATCTGCAACAACTACATATACATGACCTGCAATTTATAGAGGGATAATTTAACACCCCAAACACTTACAAAATTGAGAAATTGAGAAATAAATTGAAGAATAAATTGAGAAATTACCTGGTTCAACTAGGTCAGATATGTGATCAAAATCCACTAATGCTTCAAACTGGCTTAATTGTAGTGCTCTAGAAAGTTGATATGTATCAAGCAGTTGCAAAGGTGTATACGACCATTCGTCAATCCACTCTTTTGATTCACATTCCTCCCACACAAAATGCATACAAGACAAGAAAAAACATACCATTAATCTAGTATAAATACCCAATGATGTTGCATTCAAACTTCTAAATGAGTGCATGTCACTTGATCCTATAAGTGTACAACAATCTAGATAGTTTCCAATGTTAGACTCGTTTATCAACCAAAAAACCTATTAACTTCATTACTTGTTCCCATTGTAGAGTTGCACCATCGCACAATTGTTTGTGCATTTATTGACTCTGCACCACCTTCGTACTTTAATTCCTCTCTCACAAGAGCTCTTTTTACACATGCACCTGCACCATCATGCTCACCTTTTCCATGCCCCACCTCCGTGAAATTCCAAAAATGTTGAACGCCACTTGTCATGTACATCCTACTCAACCAATAGAACATCCTTGCATTCTTGAATTGTGAGGTGCAATTATCTGACCATTTTATGTGTGGGTTGTATTCAATACCTCTTTCCCTTCAATTATCATAGAAAACTTTGAAGCTACCTTGCACAAACTCTGATGAATGTGTGTGATCATCATTGATGTAGAAGTGATACTCTCTTAAAAAATTTCTATTTGTGTCTGTGCTATCATGTGCATGCAACAATACTATATGTACAAAGAACGTCACTTGTATAGAATGGTAATACACTATTTGCACTTCATTTTGAGGTTTAAGTGTATAATTCTCAGCAAAATCAACAATGGAGACAATAGTACCAAGGGGAAAAGTGTCCTTACATATCTTGAATTTCTTCCAACCACCTAGCTCTATGTGAATGACGTATGTACTGATAAACTAGTTTCTATTGAAATATCTTCGTAAAATCAGCTACGCATATACCATTTTTCACTAACACACACCTCTTAAGTTATTTTCCATCTTTTAGACCATAAGTTATTGTCTTGTATTTTCCAAAAGAAACTATTATATTTCCAATCTCATTTGTGCTCTTTAGATGGTGACATATCTCCAACTTTCTCATACCACCACATGCACTACAAGATCCATTCATACACATCATCTTATAATAAATGCAACCATCATCTTGATTGCATAATATACTTGACATAAAATCTCTTGATGACGTAGGAGGTGCTTTAAGACCACATTCTTGAAAAATAGTGTTAGTGTGAAAAGTACAACAAACATGATGATATATATCATAATACATAGAAAATTCAATATGTACCCTGCAACAACATGTAGTGCGCGCATTATTAATCTTGACGTAAAAGGGTTTTGTGATTTCAAAAAATCTTTGACTAATTTTAATTTGAGGAAATCTTTGGAGGAATCTTTCATAAAATTTTGTTTGTGTCATATCCAAAAAGTGTTTTGGATGTGGCATACAATTTGTAGATCCGATTCTCCTCCTAACAACATCTCTTTGGTTGGGTGAAACCCTTGTGTTGTCATGCCAAAAATTTTCAAGTAATGATCTCAATGCATCAACGACAACCTTGTCCTTGCATGCGAGTCTGCTTGAGAATGACCAAAGAGAATTAGTGTTTGGATCCTGAATACCCCCTCGCCTTTGTAAGGCTACTCGTAATGTTGATCTACCTATCCTTAATGATTTACTTGTTTTGCTTACTTTACAAGATTTTTTCATTTCCTTTCCCATTATAGTTGATGTGAGGACACATCAAGTAACATTAGCATCTTTACTACGTGATTTTGAACCAATGGATTGGTATGCATTTAATATATTCCTCACAATGGTTCTCTCAGTACTATTTTTAGATGTTCTCAACCCCACAATTGTCATTGTCTCTCTAAATTTCAGATTCTTAATCATTTCAACAACTACTTGACATCTTCCACTTTGATTTAATTTTTAAAAATCGTTATTCCAAATATTTTTAACAATTCTTCTAAAATTTCTTTCTAACATTTTATCATGCATTGGCCTCAAAATATTTTCATCAATGTCAATTAGAAACTTTTGTTTTCTATGAATTATTCTAGGAGGTGTTAACATAGTTGCATGCTCTACATTTTCATTAGATGAATTAGGTGCATTTATCCCATTAGTTCAATTGGTGTATGTTGATGATTTTCATTTTAATTATGTGAATTTTGTTCATTAATGACATCGAATTGAAATGGTACATTTGTCACATTAACATTAACATTAAGTTTTTCATCACTTACGTTGCTTTCATTTGATGATGTACCTTGTCATATTCTCCTCATGTGCTCCCTTTTTCTTTCCTTTTTTGTCTCTCGTTGTTCAATTGTTCCTCTTTTGTTCTTTCCCATTGTTCATATTGAATGGACCCTATGAATAATATCATGTGAACATCAAATACAAAAAATAAGAAAAACATGCAAAAAAGTGCAAACCTGTCAATTCATTGCAAAGAAAAAACACAATTCATTGCAATAAAAAAACACAATTTTTAATTATTGCAATGAAAAACATGCAAATAAGAGCAAACATGTCTATTCCTATCGTAAAACAATAGAAAAATAGTTGTGGGACCTCTAAACAACTTGAAATGGTTGTTTTAAGACCATTGAACCAAACAAATTCCTAATTCCACAGAACCCGATCGGGTTATGAGAACATAACGGCTCTGTGTTTCTAATTACTCAGAACCTGATGGGGTTATGAGAACATAATGAATCCATGCTCCTAGTTACTTAGAACCCGATTGGGTTTTGAAAAACTAAGAAGAAATGTGTGTGAGAGAGAGAGAGAGAGTACAATTTCACTTACTTGAAACACCTATGTACTAGGAGGGTATTAAATTGTAATAACTGTGTATGAAAGGTTGGAAGATTATAGAAAAAACATGGATGGCCATTGAAAGAATCAAAGGCAACCAATCAGCCATTTAAAAAAATTCATTGGCGACCATTGAAATAAGCTATTTTGATGGAGGGAAGAGCAGAAAACTTTCACTAATTTCTAATGGCCCGAAGCGAAGGAAGGAACTCTACTTCCAGAGTATTTTAGGTTTCCCA
Organism: Thuja plicata; assembly: GCA_018584345.1. Classification (NCBI taxonomy): domain Eukaryota; kingdom Viridiplantae; phylum Streptophyta; class Pinopsida; order Cupressales; family Cupressaceae; genus Thuja; species Thuja plicata. Next base: position 6,704,038 of record MU223423.1, read on the forward strand.
TCTATATAGTTTGGTGAAGAAGGGTGTGCATTTTCTGATTCCTAATGCTCGAATTGTTACCAATTTGTGCCTCCTAAATACTGTGAATATTACCATATATGTCTTTTATACGAACTTCGCAGGGTGAAGGAAGAAAACAAAATACTTACAGCAGAGGGTGAGAAACAATTTGGAATTACTAAAAATCTACAAGAAGAGATGAGATTATTGCGAGAAGATGGGGAAAATAAACTTGGTCAAATTATCCAAGCCCTGAGACACCAAAATACATCATTTCATGTAGAGAGAAAGAACCAATTGGAAACAATTCAAAGAATGAAAAAAGAGATTGAAATCTTGCGTGCAAAGGAAGTGAAACAAAGTGAGATTGCAGAAGAGGAGATTGGGTTACTTCAGAAAATATTTGGTGAAGCATTGGCTAATCCAAATGTCACACTCTGTGCTTCTGATGGTTTAGAATTTCAAGTGCACTCTCTCTCTCTCTCTCTCTCTCTCTCTCTCTCTCTCTCTCTCNGCTCTCTCTCTCTCTCTCTCTCTCTCTCTCTCTCTCTCTCTCTCTCTCTCTCTCTCTCTCTCTCTCTGGTTATGGTGAATAAAATTAATATTTTTAACTTCTTCAAAACCCGATCAGGTTTTGAAGTACTTTTTTCTTTTCAAAACCTGATCGGGTTTTGAAGTACTTTTTTCTTTACAGAACCTGATCGGGTTTTGAATTACTTTTGTCTTTTCAGAACCTAATCGGGTTATGGCTCGGGAAGAGGCTTGAAAAATGAACCAAAGGCTTGGAGGCTCATTTTGCCTCCTTTTTTGTACTTTTAGACTTTTTTTTAATCTTGTAAGATGATTTCTCGACTTTATCTTCATCAGGTTTACAGTTTGTCAATTGGGTAGCTTTATGTAATTTTCACCATAATCTCATACTTATTGTTAGCTTTCTAAGCACATAATTTTTTCTATTTTTGGACAATAGTAGCATAGTAAACTTTAATTTTTTGTATAGTGTCTTGATTGTAGTCACAAACATATGTCTACCATTTTTTTAATAACTTTTGAAATACTTAATAAAATTACAAATAAATTAGATTTTTTTTTCTCCACTTGATTCTATACACTTTTAAAAAAAAAGTTTTCATTTTTGATTATTTTGATGCAAGTTATGCCCAACGCATGAACAGGTACCAAATTTTCAGGATTCGACTAGTTTAAAAAATCACAGAAAAAAACATACTCATCAGAAAATTACAAAACAATACACAACTTTTATATCTCACTTTTACCTATCATCATACCAAAGGGATTTAAAAAATATTGAATATAACTATACCTTTTGTACCGCACACATAAACAAATATGTTATGTTTTTCCAAAAAATTAGGAACATGTTTTCGTGCGCGCAAGGTTTGACCCTCTTAATCTTATAAGGTTTTAAAAACAAATTAGTGTTCTAGAAACTAGATTCATAGTACTACAATTTTTGTTTTTTACACATCTTCCTATTTTGAGTGCATGACCCTCAAACTCCTGTTCTAAGTTCAGGTTTACCCAATTTCAGAAAAAATATGTCCACTTATACCCCACTTTTTGGTCCACAACTTGGTGCACACACCCATCCATGCAATAAAGTTGTAAGTTATCTATACATACCAAAAACTGAATGAAAAATGAAAAAATACTATATACATGTTGATGTTGTTAGAATAACTGAGAGGGGGTGTTTGAATCAGTGGCCTCAAAAATTCATCCAATAATTCATCCAAAACTTTATACCACACATATAATACCTCTAGTTATCTCCAGTCCTACAAGATTTATGCCTTTAAATAATCTTATCAAATAACTACTTCTCGAAATATACTGGTTATCCTTTTTCTTAAGCTTTACCGAATATCAGTCTTAGCCTTTACTACAATACAGTAAATAACTTAGTGTCTACTGATCAATCATGTTTTAGTAATGTATAAAGAAAAACATTAAAGCAATGAACCATATAACATTTGACACATGGATTTTTAATGCGGAAACCCTGTTAAGGGAAAAATCACTTGGGACCGGTAACCCAAAATTTCAACTCTTTTGAAGTGAACTTCATGAAGATCCAACCCTATTAAAGGTTACAAACACACTATTAAGTGAGACCTTGTTAGAGGATTTATCACTTACAGTTTATCACTTGACCTATCATTCACTATGTTGTGAACATGAAAACCTTTTGATACTCCTTGGGATGTATCTCAATATGTAAAGGATGGTTAGATCTTACTATGTTAAGAGATTTTCTGAGTCAATGGTTAAACTAAATGAGTATATGATCTATTCATAAATAGAACTTAATCTTGCAGATGTTTAGATCTATTATAAGCTCATAATACCTTTCTGATCAATGTTTCTCTTATGTTCCTTTGCTCCACTTCTTTCTACTCTGTGAATGTTGTTGCTTCTTTGTTACTTGGTGTCTACAGAAAAATTAGTTGTGTTCTTTAGCTTGTATGAAGAGTTATATCTTCACCAGAATTCTCTTCAATATTCCTCTATTTCTTCCCCCATTTGTTATGAATTACTTGTCTCTTTATATAGACATGATTTGACCATTTCTTGTCCTTCTTGTTATCTTTGTTGATCACTTCTTGATCCGTAAAGCTTGCCATGCTTGTTTTATCTTTATTACGCAAATCTCTCCTTGTTTTATGGAATAAAACATGCTTTAAATCTCCTTATTATCTTAGATTTTAATTGATCAATGAAAACAAAGTAAACAATTATTTAACTCTATCTTTAGCTCCTACCAGCTAAGTTTTTCTCTCATTTTCCTAAATTTAGTTTGCGTCAGTCAACACTTCAGTTGTGCTTGGTTACTACTGCAAATATCTCAGGCATCAACTTCAGTTCTGTTCTGTGACAACTGTAGTTAGCTTGATAATGCTTTCTCATGTATCACTTTCTTGGGTAACACTGTCTATTGGGTAACACTATGAACTTTTGTTGCTCAGGGTTTACTGTCCCTTTGTGTACATGATTACCGACGAGAAAAACTTTGTCTCTTCAGAGCTTTAAGTGTTGTGACAATATGAGTATGAGAATATCATATCATATTAATTTGAAATCAATGAAAATACAATACCTTTACATATTTAATGTCTTGCATTTACTTCCTTCATCTCAGTGATCATCAACTTTGTCATCTTCAAACATTCAATCAATTATAGTTCATCAATCTCTCCCTTTGACTTTGATGGAAACATACTACATACTACTAATACAATATGAAATATATCAGATGTAGTTCATCAATCTCTATTAAACTTATTGTTCTATAAAAAATACAAATATCTGACTTTCGGTAAGCTCTTCTAGCTTAGATTTGATTCTTGCAAAGTACTTTCTTCATTCTTCATTCCCTTCACTAGATAGATGTACCAATTTTTTATTCTTTCGCTCCCTTTGTTGTAGAATCTCTTCTCCCTTTTCTAGATAGATATGCAATTTTTAACTTTTCCAATTCTCTCCCTTAAATGGATGTTTCTTTGAGTCTTTCTCTTATGTTTTCTCTCCCTTTGATTGTTCCTCTCCTTGATGGATATTTTTTTTTCTCTCTTTGACAACAATATATTTCATTGAATACTTCATCACGTACATCTCCATATCTCTCCATATTCATTAAGTACATATCTCCATTTCTCCATAAGTACCCATAAGTACATCTCTCCCTTTGAGAGCAATGCCAAAGTCTTTTCTCTCTCTCTTTTAAATATATTCCTTGAATTTCCTCTCCATCAACAATAGAAAAACTCTAGTGTTCGGTGCAGATAAGTACCTTTCCATGTACTAATATATCTTTGCATTCCATCTCTTTCCTTGAATCAACATGAATGAATTTTTTGATAATGTGTAGGTTGATGTAGCCTCCTAGTTAGCTTAGTGATGAGTAGAGAAGGGTCAAACCCCTAGTCTCTTTCTTTGGTACTCAAATGTATCTTTAGGAAATGGCTTTGTGAATATGTCTACTACTTGTTCCTTTGATTGAACATATTCTAGTGTCACCTCTTTCTCTTGCACTTGTTCTCTTAAGTAATGATAGTTGATAGCAATATGCTTTGTCTTAGCATGCATGACGGGGTTCTCTGAAATGTTGATAGCTCTTGTATTATCACAATAGATAATCATTGGTTCAACAATTTTCATATTCATACCTTCCAGTAGTTGTTTAATCTATGCAATGTTAGAGCAATTTGCAACAACAAGCGCATATTCTACTTTTGCAATAGATTGTGAGATGCATCCTTGCTTCTTACTTATCCACGTGACAATTCTGTCACCCATAAAGAATTCTCCTCCTATTGTGATCTTTCTGTCATCTAAGTTTCCATCCCAATGAGCATCTGTATAGACTTGAAGCACAAATTTTCCTTCTCTTTTATACCATAAACCATACTCCTCAGTATTCTTTAGATATCTCATAATTATTTTGATAGAAGTCATATGTGATTGCTTGGGATTAGCAGATAATCTTGCAACTATTCCAACTGCATGTGCTATATCTAGTCTAGTATGAACAACATACATTATCTTGCCAATCATTGATCTATATAAGGTCTGATTTACCTCGGTTGAATTGTCTTCCTTTCTCAGCTTGATTTCATTTTCCATAGGTGTTCCAACTGGTTTGGAATCTTTCATCTTGAATATCTTCAGCACTTCCTTGCTATATTTGGATTGTGTGATGTAGATACCTACATCCTGTTGAATAATCTATAGAGAAAGAAAGAATTTGATCTCCCCAAACTTTGACATCTCAAACTCTTTTCTCATTTCATCAGCAAATAATTTGCATAACATATCATTTCCTCCAAATATTATATCATCAACAAATATTTTAGGAATCAAAATGTTATCATCAGTATCTTCTTTTAAATATAGATTACTATTTTCACTTGTTCGTACAAATCCAATACTTGTGAGATAAGAGTGAAGTCTTTCATACCATGCTCTCGGTGCTTGTTTCAAACCATACAAGGATTTTTGTAGTCTAAAAACCATGTTTCTTTTGTTAGGATCAACAAACCCTTCTAGGTGTTCAATGTATACCTCTTCTTCTAGTATTTCATTTAGGGCCCGTTTGGACGCAGGCATACGGAATGCCGGATATAGTCAATTCTGGAATATGCTGCAATTCTGGAATATCATATCCTCAAAATGATATCCAGAATATGACATGACATGTTTGGTTCACCCAGAAGATGATTTGTGGAGTGCGATCAGAGTGAGGACTTCTCCTGCTCTACTTTCCATGAGAAAAACACCCATGCTCTCACAGCATCACGGAAAAACCCAAACCGGGCGTTCATCATCGTAGAAGCATGTAAACCGAAAATAGAGCAACCCCAATGGCAATGCCCGATCATGTGAGGGAGCCCTGCCCCGATAGAATTGAAATGAAGCCAACTGAACAGAATTTTTAAACAATGGACTACCTTCCAACAAAGAATATGAACTTGAGGCTAATCTAACTTTGATGGTGATAATTGAAACCAAATCCGTCTAATTTTTTAGGAGAAGGCGGCACACCTTAAATTTGCAAATAAAATTCAATTCCACGCGACAAAACTCGACAAAAATAATTCTTAGCGCTAGTCGAAGCCAAATTCGTCAGAATTTTGAAGATGAAAGCCGCTACGCCGAAACTTTAAATGAAACTCACTTTCTGCTAGAAATTATTTAGTCAGGAGCCGTCCTTTAAAGAAAAAATCAGTCAATTTGGAGGTGCCTTTAGCATGGGGGCAGTTGGCGGTTTCGAAAATGTCAGTTTCCAGAGAAGAGGAATCCCCAGATTTGTACCCGCGCACCACCCATAGGAAGGAATCACTGGCTGCTGGCTTCGAGTCCAATTGCCAGTTCTGTTAATTGCTCCCTCGACAAAACCCCTGCGCTTCCGAAGGACACAAAAATAGAACAGACGAGGGAGACTGCTCATAAATTTTTGAACGTCAAAAGTTATAAATGGCCGAAATCGGACCCGACAGTGCAAAAAATTGGCATTTGAAAGGTGGAATTAGAGGTCAAATTCTAATTCCACCTTTTCAAGTGGAAGATGGTATGCTCATTTTTTGGGCAAAATTGGAATTTCTAAATTCCAATTCCATCCTTCGATGTCGCACACAAACAATGGAGACTGTATTCGGAATTCCATATTCCGGTATATCGGCCGATATGCCTGCGTCCAAACGGGCCCTTAGGAATATAGATTTGACATCCATTTGGTATACCTTGAATCCTTTGAATGCAGCATAAGAAAGTAGAATTCTTACTCCTTCTAGTATAGCGACGGGTTCAAAGGTTTCTCCATAGTCAATACCTTCTTCTTGTGCATACCCTTTGCATACTAATCTCTCTTTGTTCCTTGTGACTTCTCCAGTCTCATTCAGCTTGTTTCTAAATATCCATTTGGTACCAATGACATTTTTGTCATCTGGTCTACGTACTAATGTCCATGTTTTGTTCTTCTCTATCTGTTCTATATCTTCATTCATAGAACTAACCCATTCTTTGTTTTCAAGTGTAGTATTAACAAATTTAGGCTCAAAGTCACAAATCAAACATCTAGTGTTCAGTGACTTACTTCTTGTTCTCATTCTAGTCTTTTTATCTCCTATGATCTAGTTTTGTGGATGGTGTCTTCTGACATACTTGGAAAGTACCGATTCAAATCTTTGTTCAACATTTTGATCACCATCTTAACCTTCATTCTGATCTTCATCGCTCGGTATATCATTGTGAGCAATTTCCTAATTTTTGGTGTTTGCAGCCTGATGCTCGAGTGCATTGTTCTGTCACTCAGGAGTGATGCACTGTTGCTCAGGAAAAGTGTCAGGTTCTTCACTATAGACAAACCTCTTTTAGTCTTTTGGTTCCTTTCTGCTTTCCTCATCATTTTTCTCAGCAAATTCATCTACTTTTACATTTTCACTTTTAATGATTTTGTTAGAGGATTTGTTATGACATTTATAAGCCTTGCTTTTGTTAGAGTAACCTAGATATATTCCTTCTTCACCTTTGGAGTCAAGCTTTCCATTTATATCATCTTTCAAAATATAACATTGACTTCCAAAAATTCTGAAGTAACTTACATTGGGTGTGTATCCATACTGGTTAGCTCATAGGGTGTCTTATTGGTTTCTTTCTTCAATTGAACTATGTTCAATGTGTAGACAAGAGTACTAAAAAATTATCTCCATAATATTTGTGTGATGCCTTTCTCAATCATCAGTGTTCTGGCACAATCAATAATGGATCTATTTCTCCTCTTAGAAATACCATTTTTCTATGGTGTTCTTGGTGTAGAAACCCGTCTTTGAATTCCATTCTCATAACAATAGCTATTGAATTCATCAGAATTAAATGCTCCTCCTCTATCTGATCTCTGACATTTTAGTTCTTTTCCACTTTGTTTTCCCACTATAGCTTTAGACCATTTAAACATCTTGAATGATTCTGATTTCTCTTTTAAGAACATAACAGTCATCATTCTAGAATAATTATTTAAAAATAGAATGAAGTATCTATCACCATAGTAGCTCTTTATTCTCATCGATCCACATAGGTCAGCATGGAATAATTCTAGAATAACATTAGATGTGTAGGTTTTTCTCTTGAAACTAGACTTTTTCATTTTACCTTTTTGACAATTCTTACACATGACATGGTCAGGCTTTGACATGCTCGGTAAGTCTCTTACTTTCCTTTTATTTCTTATCCTAATCATGTTGTCCAAATTCACATGAAAATATTTTATGCCATAACCATATGTCTTTGTTTCTATCCATTAAACAAGTGGTGTTAATATCATCAAGATAGAATATGTTACCTTTTGTCTGTTCACCAATAGCGATCAACCTTCCTGATTTATTAAATATCTTTTCCTTTTTGTTCTCAAATGCAACTCGGTGACCTATGTTATTCAGCTATAAAACACTCAATAGGTTATAGTTAAGTCCTTTTACCCAATATGCATTTTCACATCTAATCAAATTATTCACCATTATGGTTCCTTTACCTTCAACTTGACAAGGTGAGTCATTAGCCATTCTTACTGATCCACCATTATAGTATTCAAAAGTTTCAAAATTTTCCTTATCTCTAGTCATGTTGTGAGTACAGCCACTATCAATAATATAGAAATCATTTTTACTAACCTTAGATAAGAGTGTAGTCTCAACATACCTTTCTTCTTTGTCTAAATCATCCTTCATAGCAAAAAATACCACCTCAATATCTTCATCTGATTCGGTGTTTGTATTTAAAGCTTTGTTCTCAGTCAGGTAACAAGCTTTCTTCCCTTTGTCCTTGTATTCTTGGTTATCTCTTCTTTCATATTGTCGATTGCTTCAGTAATCTCAATCATCACCTTTGTCAATTTTCTTTTCATATGATCTGTCATCTTTTCTTTTGTTAGGACATTTTGTAAAAAAGTTTCCAATCTCTTTACAATTAAAACATGCAAGTGGTAGTTTACCTTTGTATCTACCTTTACCTCTTTGTAATCTTCTATCCATTAGTGCCTCAATCTCATCAAGTTCTTGGTCATCACTATCATTTCTCATAGTGTGATTATGACTTGATTTACTTATTTTCAAAGAATATTTGAATGGAGACTCAATAGATGGTAAGACACTGTTGTCAAAGTTATTCATCTCAAATTAAATAAGTCTACCAATCAAACTATGTAGACTAAAATTATTATTTTCTACTACTCTCATTTCTTGTATAACAGATACTCTAATAGCATAAATAGGCAGTAAGGTTCTAAGAATTTTACTTAGCATTTTTTCTTCTTCAAGTACATCTCCTACTCCTCAGATACCATTAACTGTTAATCTCTAAGTTCTGTTGATGATTAGTGACCAACACTTAGTCATTCACTAGGTAGTTTTAGTTGGCTATCACTGTGGCCGAGCTAAAACTATGCAAGGCTGAGCAACATTGTCGAGCAGTTTTCAGTTTTCCTAGTTACATTTCTGAGATGAGTTACATTGTCGAGCTGAGTAGGATACATAGATGTTAAGTACTGAGCGACAGATAAGTCAAGTGCCAAGCAGAACAATTTTTGTATACATGTCTGGAATAATTCAAACTTTGAGGATAAGTAATCTGGCCGACTTGTATAAGCTTTTTAGGTTGACTTATGTATGCATTTAATATTCTTCTACGGAGTTAATTATGCATTTAATTGTTTTATCCTATGCATGATCTATTGTAAACATTAATTATAATACCATCAAGGTATGGGTATTAGATCTTGTTCATTGATCTAGATCTCGCTATCAGACTTGAACAAGATATATTATATTGCTTCTAAACCCTATTTTGTGTGTGCAAGGAGAGAGTAGATGAAGTGTGTGGTGACTTCATTTTGAAGTAAAATGCTTAGAGGGTTATTTTGTTAAGAAGCAGAGATCAAGCAGAGTGACAACACAGTAAACATCAGAGTAAAGTTATATCAGATTATGAGATCATAGAAGGTACTGGAAAGAGGAGATCCATCATCCGCATCATAGTGCATAACAAAGGATCAATAGTTGAGACATTCTAATCATTGTATCAGGTGAAAATCTCTTAACAGAGTGGTTCTAGTAGACCTTTCTTAATCTCCTAATACATTGCTTACTTTATTGTAGGTTCAAATTATTTCACAAGGTAGATTGTAATGATCTTTAGCTCTTAACCGAGCAGACCTTTAACAGGGTAGATTACATTTTGTAATCAACATTTGTAGCCTTAACAGGCACACTTTATTACTGCAGTAGTGGAGAATTTTGTGGGTGTCATCCCCACCCTAGTTTTACCTATTTGGGTTTCTGGGTTACCAACTTATTGTGTTATGTGTTATTTATTTTATTGTTTGGATGCTATCTGAGATTACATTAGATTCATATATGTATGAATGTGGATCAATTTGTTTTAAGTGTTTAAATTTGAAGATCAAATTCACCCCCCCTCTAATTATCTTGCTTTCCCATTATTGTATTTTCAAAAATTGGTATCAGAGCTCCGTTCTCTAAAAAGGGTCATAATCAGGTTGAGAATATTGATCTTGAGATGGAGATCTACAAGATGGGTAAAGTCATTGAGAATCAAAAGATTGATATTCAGCTAGCACTGCAACATCTTGAGACTGTAAGACAAGAATTAAAGAAGTCCTTGACTACAAAGAAAGATTTGGACAAACTAATGAATGACACTCATTATTAGGAAGAGGACACCACAAATATATTTCATAATGAAGATTCTACTGGTGTGATGCAGCAATAGCAGAGCTACTGGAAAAGAACAATGCACTATGTGAAGAAGTCAGAAACTTGAAAAAGGAACACGAAGCCCAATCAATAAGAATGTGTGAAGTTGTTGAACATAAAAAGAAAGACGAAGATGACAAGGCTATGGAAAAAGAAGACAAAAGAATGATGACTACCAGACTTGATGAAAGAACACATGATGTACAAATAATGATAGTCAATCAAGTAGACATGGAAAATCAACTACTACTTGTGAATCAAGAGATCAGTAGGAAAGACTTGGAGATTGTAAATCTTAGATCTGAGAATAGTCAATTGAAAGATGAATTGAGATCTAAGAAAGAACTTAATAACAGAGTGAATGATCCAAGTGCAGCTATGAGCTACTTTGAACAACTGGTGGAAGCATCAAGAAGACCTAAATATTCTTCTGGATTAGGTCACATTGAACAACATACAACCATTCAAGGAGGAGAATCATCTAAGATAGGTGAAAGAAGGTATGCAAAGCCAAGAATCAACAAACCTGTTTTCCACCACTCTGGGAAACCAGGTCATACAACAAACATTTACCGAAGCAAGAATGGTAAGTCCAATCAGAAAAATAACTTTAATGGTTACTACTTTAACTGTAATAAGTTTGGACATCAAGCACGTGAATGTAAGACAAAGGCAAGAAAAAAACCTAGACTCAATGCTAATTGCTATAACTGTCACAAATATGCTCATAGAGCAGAAGATTATAGATCTAAAGGTAAACAGCAATGGACATCAAAGGTACCAGAGAAATCACCAAGAAAAGGCAATACATACAATTGGGATTACAACACATGGCATAGTTGTCATTACTGTGGTGAGTATGGACATGTTCCAGAAAACTGCATAAGGACAAATTTCAGAGGAAACTCTAAAAGTTGGATGAATGGAAGCCTAGTTTGTCATAGTTTTCTGAAAATTGGTCATACAAGGAAAGATTGTAAGACTAGAGTACCTGCTCCTACAGTTGAGAAAATTAGAGCATAGATGAGAAAGACATGGGTTAAGAAGTCTGAACCATGCAGTAGCGAAGCTAGTGAAGCCGAGGTCACCCAATCTAATGGATCAGGTGATCACATCATCTCCAACTAAGAAAAAGAGGTATGTAAGGAAATGTATCTAAAACTCTTATCTTACATTAGTTCCTAACATGAAATGCACCAAAGTCCAAATTTGCATATGTTAAGATGCACCAGGACATATTGTTGAAGACAAATGCCAAGTTGAGCCAATTGCACTATAGGTGTTGAGCACTAATCATGGACACTAAGGCCAAGTTCTATAGTGAGTGTCAAGTTTTGTTGGCTAAGTAAGTTTTATGATGGCCGAGTTTAGTAAGCCAAGTGGGATGCAAGTTGTGTTAAAGCCGAGGATAGCTGGCTTACACTAACTCAATGGGAAAAACATTCATTTCTTACCTACCTTGACCTTTCAAAGTCTATAAAGGATGAACAATTGACACTTCATTTTTACCTTGCGATTTTTACTGTTTACGGAGCAATTGAAGTAATTTGTAGAATTGATATTAACGAACTTAGCATCAAATATTTCTTCAACGTGTCGTCAGCAATCCTAAGGTAAATAGTGCAAAGCATTACTTGTTGAGGTACTCTATTTTTCATCTTTCAAACCCTAATTTCCAGATTATGGTTGCAAGTTCTTCTGCACTAGCTAAGAATATGGAGGGAGAACAACATAAAATTCAGTTAGTACGGAGTGATGAATGTGAACCTCTCAACTTTTGAGCCATTCCTAAAAGTGCAATTCAGAGTGATTTAATGGGAGCCCTCTCATCCATTCCACCTAAGGTACTTATGATCCATGATGTTTGATCATGTTATATCGTTAAGATTGGTGAAGTAGGTGATAGTGAATTAAGGAAATCCTTCAGCAAATTGTGTGTCAATGGAGTTCTGAAGGAAGAATTCAAACATTTAGCTGACAAAGGGTTAACTCGTGCCCTAGATTTTCCACAAGATTTCAAAGATGAATGGATTAAGGTTATCCTTAGCTGAGTTCATGACATGTGTATGTGGTTGGATAATAGAATAGTCAAGATCACCAAAAGCATGATTCATTGAGTGACTAGATATCCTATAGTAAACGGAAAACAGACAATGAGAGATAATAGCAAAGAAGAAATTACACTGAACACTGGAGCCATATGGAACAACAGAGGTATTGTAACCACCTAAATTTGGTATGTTGTAACTATGGACCCTGTTTTCCCTAAGTGTGATCATACCCTCGATTATGTCCAAACGACCCTATTACTGCTGGGCATAATTCTTTAAAATCAATTTAATGTCCTAGGTGATTTTTATCACTGATTTATATTAACTATTATAGCCATACGATTCAAATCAATTTCGACCAATCAAATCAAATCAAAAATCAAATATGGCTATAGTATTTAATTATAAAGGAATTAAATAAATCCCTAAATCAAATACCCACTTGCAATTAACCCATTCCCCTAGCCTATTTAATTTAATTAAAATGGCTATAGTCCCCTAATTATTAAAAAGCAATTCCATTGTTTAAATAGTTAATTCCTATATTTCTAAATGAATTAAATAAGTTTATTTCATTTATTAATATTCCCTTAAACCCCAACCTAACCTATCCCAACCACTTCTACCTTGGGTTCTAACCCTTCTCAACCCATTCACCCATGTTAATCTAATTCTAATCCTAAATTCTATCCTAACCCACCTCCTAATGTTGTCACATTCCATTAAGGAATGATTAACAACTCAACCCACTTGAG
>MU223423.1:6717254-6753666 GCA_018584345.1 Thuja plicata
CCCCCCCCCCTCTCTCTCTCTCTCTCTCTCTCTCTCTCTCTCTCTCTCTCTCTCTCTCTCTCCCATTCTTCTATAAATAGAAGCCTGTTTTGAGAGAAAATAAGCCTTCACCTTAGAATCTAAATTACATTGTTATGCTGCTAGATTTATCTTAGATTTACATTTCATCTATTATCTTATGCTAGTTCATTGTTTTCATTTCATCTTTTAGAGCTAGATTGTATGCTTTTTCACATTTTAAGCTTAAATTTGAATCAAATCCTTCATGCTAGAATAGTATTGGTCACTGATTTGTAGCATATTCTGAGGGATGATATGTTACTAATTACACTCTTTCTAGTTAGAAGGAAATAGGCCGATATTAGTGGTTTTTTACATTTTAACTAACCATTTGGACTAATGCAATGACCTATTGAGTGTTTGTGTTGTTTTCAACAGGTACCCAAATACACACACTACAAGGGAGACTCCAGTCTATCAGGAGATTTATGTCCCAACTTGTAGATAAGGTGCAACCCTTTACTAAGCTACTACATAAAGGGGTTACATTCAACTGGGATGAACACAGTGAAACCAACTTCCGAGAATTAAAGGCATACCTGGCTTCACCACCAATTCTTATGGCACCTATTCATGGAAAACCTTTGCTCCTATATATTTCTGCTATAGCTACATCCCTAGGAGTATTACTAGCACAAGAGGATGAAACAGAGAAGGAGTGAGCTATCTACTATATTAGTAGAACTCTAGTCACTTATGAGCTCAATTATAGCCTTATTGAGAAAGCATGTTTAGTAGTTGTCTTCGCATCACAGAAATTAAGACACTACATGCTTTCACACACAGTCAAGCTCATAGCTAAGATTGATCCTCTGAAGTATCTTTTAAGCAGAACAACATTAACAGGGTGCTTGGCAACATGGGTCCTCATTCTAAGTGAGTTTGACATTGAGTATGTCAAACGGAGGGCTATCAAAGGACAAGTATTGGCGGATCAACTGGCTGATTCACCACTACAGGATGATACACCATTATTAATTGAATTCCCTGATGAAACAATCATGCATCTCACTGAACACTCATGGAAGATGTACTTTGATGGGTCATTCACTCAACAAGGATCTAGAGCTAGGGTTCTCTTCATTACTCCACAAGGATATAAGATTCCCAATTCTTACAAATTAATGTTTCCATGCACCAAAAATATGTCTGAATATGAAGCCTTGGTCAATGGCCTCAAACTCTCCATAGAATGGAAGATCATTGAGTTACACATATATGGTGACTCCCAACTAGTTATCAATCAAATCAATGGAGAATACCAAACAAGAGATTAAAAATTGATGCCCTACAAACAACTAGTTGATGATTTGAAGAAATACTTTGTCTTCATCACCTTCCAATAGATACCGAGATCAGAGAATAAAGCTGCAGATGCTATGGCTACCTTGGCATCCATGTTACAAATAGAGGAACATCAATTCCACTATGACTTCTTGGTGGAAGAAATATCCTATCCCGCCTTTGCCTATCCAAATTATTTGGTAATCTATGCCTTAAATACTCCCAATCAATCCCGATATGCCAGTATTATTGCCTATCTTTCTAATCAAATCATTCCTACCAATCTATCTAGAAATGAGAAATGATCCCTAATTAGGACAACATCATGTTACATCCTCATAACTAACAACCTATATCAACGTAGTCTCAAAGGTATGCTTCTTTGATGTTTAGAACTAGAAGAGTCTGATCTAGCTTTAAAAGACATCCATGAAGGTGTATGTGGATCACACTCAAATAGATTTTCATTAGCTAAAAAGCTACTTAGAGTAGGCTATTATTGGCCGACAATGGAGAAAGATGCTATTCAATATTCCAAAGCATGTCTTAAATGCCAAACACATGGAAATCTCATCCATGCTCTTGCCAGAGAGCTAATACCTTTGATAACACGTTGGCCATTCCAGCAATGGGCCTTTGACTTGGTCAAATAGATATATCCCAACTCTTCTAATGGACACAAGTTCATCATTATAGCCACTGAGTATTTCACAAAGTGGGTCGAAGCCGTGCCGCTAATCAAAGCCACTGGTAAACAGGTGGCTATGCTCATTCTAAACTACATTATTTGTAGATATGGGATACCCTCTTCAATTGTGATAGACAATGGGGGCCAATTTAAAAACCAATACATTGATGACCTCTGTGAATAGTTTCACATTACTCAACATTGATCCTCCATCTATTATCCTCAAGGTAATGGATAGGCTGAGGCATCGAACAAAAACATTCTCAAGATCCTACACAGAACTGTGAGCAAATCTGGCAGAGATTGGCATTTACAACTAAATCCGGCACTATGGTCCTACAAAACAAGCATCAGAACACCAAATGGAGCCAAACCATTTGCTCTAGTCTATGGCACTAAAGCAGTACTACCTACTGAGGTTGAAATCCCATCTTTACGAATCTCTCTACAAGGACTAGTTATTGATGAACAATACCACATTGATCGGATAGATTCTCTGGACCTACTGGATGAGCGCAGACAACAATCGTTCAATCACCTCAAAGTTTACCAAGTGAGAATGTCCAAAGGTTACAACAAGAAGGTTAAACCATGCAAGTTTGAAGTGGGGGACCTTGTCCTGAAAGAGAATCCTAAGAACCAGCCTAACAAAGAGTAGAACAGAATGTTTGAACCTAACTGGCTGGGGCCTTATGTTATCACTGCTACCTTTGGGACTGGAGCTTATCAATTAGCTACACCTGAGGGAGATGTTCTTCCCAATCCTATCAACACTCTACATTTGAAGCGATTCTACGCTTAATGTTCGGCTAGTAGAGCCTGTACAGCAAAAAGTTCTTGCAAAATACCAAAAACATTTAGAAAATTGATCCTGAAGAAATCCAAAAATAGTGGAAAAGGTCCTTCAAAATGGGTATCCTTGGTGAAAACCTGGTAAACAGGCACCTTGATACTACAAAAACATTCAAAAAAGCAAAAATAGAAAAAAAATTGAAAAAGAGAAAAAGTGCCTTGATGAGCACCTAGTAAAACAGGCATCTTGGTAGCAAAAAGAAAGAAAAAGATTTTGCCAAGTGGTGAAATCCTGGCAATTAGGTGTCACTTGTGTTCTACGCTCCATCTATCAATGCGCTACTGATACTAGGCCTTCAAAATTTTGCCTGTGCTCCTACGCTGACTTCATTTTCCTACATGACTGTCTTATCCTCGCTTGGGATTTGTCTATCTTTATGTCTTAGGAATAGGTCATTCTGCACTGGGGGCATCTTCGTTGGCATAGTCAGTTGTAGTTGCTAGGTTGCTCTAGGATGGTTTGGCTCATGCACACGACGTTTCTCAATACATACAAAACAATGTCACTTACTCAAAACAAAGGTGTCTTTTGATGACATGGGACATGACATTTAAACACTCACATAACATTTCTACAAAGCCATATTGGGCCGCAAACATGAATGGATTATCCTATCAAGGCACAAACATGGAACACCATATTGCTTATATTTTGATTGATAGATCTTTACTATGTTTGACAGATGAATGAACAAGTACTACTTAAACGCACAGTTTGATAATGGTTTGATTATGATTCTTTTATGTCCTGATGATGTTTTTGACTAGGGGCATCTAAGTAATTATGAATTTTATCTGATTGATTCTCAATTTATGATTTATTATGTCTTCTTAGTTACTCAATGATGTCTGTGCAAAGACAAAGAGTCACAAGGATTGGGGGCATAATGTTTTCTTGATTTTCTGTGTATGGTGATTGGTTAATATGATCCTATAAATTTCACCTAACTTGGATGTTTATGGTAAGAGCTGCCACTATGGGTGGATAGCTGCATATATCTCGATCTTTGTTATGTGTAAACTATGGTGAGTTTGATACAATTTCCTTGTCTATTTTCTGATCCAGATTCTCACTAAGGTATATGAATCAAATGTACCCCAGGATATAAATTTTCAAGGTCATTGCGGGTTCAATATATTGCCTTACTCAGAAACTAGTATATTAAAAGGAAGGTGACTATTTTTATTATCCTGGCTTCTATGCCTTGATGCCTAAGTATATTTCTGACATTTCAATAAAATATAGTATTCATATTATCATAATATCAGTGGGTATTAGTGATAGTTGTACTATTCGATGGTCTCCGTTCCGAAACCGCCCAATGATGAGAAAAATGTTGCAATATTTGCTAAATCAGTGACAAAGTCCTAAGAGTCTGCATATAGCTACATTTAAAGATTGCCTGATGCATTTTTCAACAGTATTAACAGCATAAAGGAAATTTTAAGCTCAAAACATGACTTCTATCTTCTTCTAAATCCAAGTTAATTACATAATCAATGATTCCTGAAATCTTTGATCTATCAGGAACAAAATTGAACTCACCTTTTTAACGTAATTCAACTTGATACACGTGTGTTTATTTTAAACACACCTTCTTCTACTCCACTTTATTTGGCCTTATTTTTTCCTGCAAGTATTGTATTCTCTATAAACAAGGGATTTTTTTTCTTTCCTTCGATTTTGTTCCCAAGGGGGCATGATCACACTATCATCAATTAAATTTTTGCTCGAAATAGCATCAAAATGACTTCGTTATCAAACAAAAAAGGGGCATAATAGTTTCCTTGACTAAGTTAGATCTGTTGGATAGAAATATTTGGTTCTCATGAGCTGGATATCTTATGTTTCCTCATTTTAAAAGATTTTTAAAAGCTCTTGGCAGCTTCTTACTGATTTTCGAATGACAACCAAGTTCAGAATTGATATTTTTAAAATCTTTTATTGATCTTTGGATGACAACCAAGTTCAAAATCAATTCTATCAATTTAGTTCAATCAAGTACAAGACTGATCTCATCAACATTTTGTTCGACAACCAAGAATGAGATTCTCAATCTTTTTGAAGTCAAAATCAAAAACTTTCTTTGAATCAATGCGCTGCTCGCACATCAATTCAAAGAGGGGCAAATGTAACCACCTGAATTTTCTCTATTGTAACTATGGACCCTATTTTCCCTAAGTGTGATCATACCCTCGATTATGTCCAAACAACACTGTTACTACTTGGCATAATTCTTTAAAATCAATTTAATGTCCTAGGTGATTTTTATCACTGATTTATATTAACTATTATAGCCATACGATTCAAAGCAATTTTGACCAATAAAATCAAATCAAAAATCAAATATGGCTATAGTATTTAATTATAAAGGAATTAAATAAATCCCTAAATCAAATACCGACTTGCAATTAACCCATTCCCCTAGCCTATTTAATTTAATTAAAATGGCTATAGTCCCCTAATTATTAAAAAGCAATTCCATTGTTTAAATAAATAATTCCTATATTTCTAAATGAATTAAATAAGTTTATTTCATTTATTAATATTCCCTTAAACCCCAACCTAACCTATCCCAACCACTTCTACCCTGGGTTCTAACCCTTCTCAACCCATTCACCCATGCTAATCTAATTCTATCCTAACCCACCTCCTAATGTTGTCACATTCCATTAAGGAATGATTAACAACTCAACCCACTTGAGAAAGTCCACTTTCTCAAGCTGGACTTTCTTAAGGTCCACCTTCTCAAGCCATCCTCCCATGCTTCTTAAAGGCTTTCATTAATGCCTTATTAATGAAGATTCCTTAAGCCTATGTCTCTCCCATTCCTTATTAATTCCTTAGGCATTAATGGCTCTTACACCTTCATTTATGAGCCTCCTAATTCATAAATGAACCTTGTCCCCCCCTCTCTCTCTCTCCCATTCTTCTATAAATAGAAGCCTGTTTTGAGAGCAAATAAGCCTTCACCTTAGAATCTAAATTACATTGTTATGCTACTAGATTTATCTTAGATTTACATTTCATCTATTATCTTATGCTAGTTCATTATTTTCATTTCATCTTTTAGAGCTAGATTGTATGCTTTTTCACATTTTTAGCTTAAATTTGAATCAAATCCTTCATGCTAGAATAGTATTGGTCACTGATTTGTACCATATTCCGAGGGCTGATATGTTACTAATTACACTCTTTCTAGTTAGAAGGCAATAGGCTGATATTAGTGGTTTTTAATGTTTTAACTAACCATTTGGACTAATGCAATGACCTATTGAGTGTTTGTGTTGTTTTCAACAGGTACCCAAATACACACACACACAGGTATGACTATCTCTACAATTATAGAGCTAGAACTTGATTTTGGAGTAAGAGTAATAGCACATAAGTTCTATTAGTCGAGCAGAGTGGATAGTGTTCCTTGTACAGTCGTTGACCAGGCATAGAAAATTGTTAAGAAGAATCATACATATGATCTTGCTGAGCTACAATAGACACAATTAGCTGAGAACCTAGCATCAATCAGAAAGGCTAAGAGCTCATCATGTAAGTTTAGTTCCTTACTAGTCTATATATTTTGCTACATTTGGGATACATTTCCTATACTGGGAAATATTGTTTGGAAAAAGGATAGACCCATTACAGTTCAGATTAGTGAATGTATTGAGAAACTAGGAAGTAATTTCAATAGCATTATGGGGACCTATTTTGTAGAATTCAAGAAGAGAATGAGATTAAGGACTAGAATTCCTAAGTCACTAGTGGAGAAACACTATGAAGAAATATGTTTTCTAGTTGATACAGATAACACTTATATCCAGGCTGTGACGCCTAGGATAACATTCTTAGAACCATTTCCATATGAAATTAACAATGATGAAGCATCAGATGCCATGATTGCAGTCTTGGCTGAGGCAATTGATACTAGAGTAGAGAGATTTGGAAATTTTGATGAAGCTAAAGCTAAAATTTCTAGAAGCTTGAATGAGAGAACTATGGAAAGGAAAAGTAAGAAGATTGTGAAAAATATGAAGAAAATGGTTGGTTTAGGCAGTGATGAAGAACCTGGGGATGCACCTTTAGGCTTGACCACTAGACAAGGTGAGGATATTTCTACAGAAGAGGAAGTGAGTGCATCAGAAGAGGTCACTAAGAAAGCTAAGGGCAAAAGACCATCATTGTCATAGTAACCAAGCCAAGCATAGCTAAACCTAAGGTTACACCTCCTACAGCTAATCGTCCAAGGACCAGAGAATCTACTATTACTTCTCTAGTAGAAGTACAAAAAAAAGTATATGGTAATAGGAAAGTTGCAGAAAGTAGTTCTGGAAAGGAAGCTAAGGTTGCTCCTAAGGCTGAGCCGAGTATGCCAGCAAAGAGACCAAGAAGGAGACTAAATTTGGGGATAGATAGTGATGAGGAAAAGATAGAAATTGATGAACCCAGCAACACACCTGCAACACAATTCAAGAAACCAGCAAGTATTGATGATGCATGTGACACTTTGAGGAATTTAGTAGGGTTAGCAACTTTTAAGTTCATTAAGTATGAGAAATTGAATAATGTGGACAAGCACAATGTTCAGGAAGCACTCTTGGACATGATGAGTACTTTCAAGTTAACTCCTACAGAGATAGGAAACCATGTGCCAAATAAACTATAGAATTTTCTGTCAAGCAAATGGGAATTTTCACTTACCACAGAGAGACAGATCAGGGAAGGAACTCTAGCCCAGGTAATACCTGAGTTAAATTCAAAACAAAGAGCCAAATTCATTGAGGATTACAAGTATAGGTTTATTCCTAAACTCAGAGGCTATGTTCTAAAAAATTATATTGAAGGTGTAGTATAGTAGAGAACAAGGATTTGGAAGGAAATATTTGGACTAGCCATTCCAAAAGATAAGAAATTTGGTGAGGGGACATCTGAGAAAAAGACAAAAGAAGTTGAAGTGAAGACTACCCTTGAGCCACAAATAACTCAAGTTCAAATTTCCATAGAACAAGACAAAACCAAAGATGCATTAGACTCAACTAATTCTATTGATCTGACTACAGACAGTCCTATGGATTTTATAGTTGATGATCCAAGCAATTTGAATGCCGAGGAAAAAGATATGCTGAGTGGTAAATACACTGATTCACCTATTAAGGCAACTAATACTGAAGAAGAAAAGACCACAACATCTGATGAGATAATTGAAGTTGTTAATGATCAGAAAGGTGAAGAAAAATAATAAACAAATGCACAAGAGGCAACTTCACAGAATCCACCTATTTTAGAGGTTGTGAAAATAGTTTTAGATAGTGGAGTAGTGATAACGGATACTGTTGATAAGACTAAAGAAGAAGAGGCAATGCAAGTGTTGGTTGATCTACCACACTCTGCATCATCCACTCCTACAGGTCCTAAAATTGGTGGTATGCCGAACCCACATACAATATTGATATAACTAAAAGAGGCAATGGACATTGACACTGTCAAAGGGGAAGGTATTATGCTTCCGAGCATAAGTTCTCCAAAGTTAAAGAAAAAGAAAATTCTGAAGAAGAAGTCTCAGATTCTAGATGTAACATTAGATGAAGTCATTGTGATTCCACAATGGGATCCCAATGAGTTATCTTTTGAACAAATAGGGACTCTACAAGAATTACTTAAGAGGAAGAAGAGACAGGAAGAGATAAAGATAGAACAAAAGCAAAAGCAGGTGTCGCATGACATCAAAGACATATTTGCAAAGGCTTTTGACTTAGAGGATGAAATGCCTCAAGCTCCAATTATTGATCAGCTAGTCAACATTGTATAGAAGGTAACTGATGAGGACATAGACAACAATGAAAAGGTTCTACAATGGTCCAAGAGAAGATTTGAGAGCAAAGTTCTAGAGAAAATCTCAGAAGAGATTGCAACAAAATAGGTTGAACTTTCTATTCTTGTAGAAACTTTAGAGAAAGTTACAGCCAATGTTAATTCTTTGTACATAAAATTATGTGATGTTGAATTTTTCACAAAGGATAATCTACAGCTTATTGAGATGCTACAGTTAGATTTGAGATCAATTGGCACTACTTTGGGTAAAGATACTACCTCTAGTTCTTTACATCTTACTAAGTTGATAAATGCACAGTGGAGAATAGTCGAGCTTATGGCTAAAGATGGTCGAATAAGGGCCAAATTGATAACTATTCAGACAAGCCTGTTGCCTCACTTGGAGGTAATACAGAAGGAACTTTCAATTGCAAAGGAATTATCATAGAGTAATGCAAATCTATCAACTGCAAAAAGTTTAGTGAGTCTAGCTTTTGAGCTAGAAATAAAATTGGAAGTTATGATGATTGCTAAGGAAAGCTGGGATACTACATTTGAATCCACCCTACAACTTCATAATTTCTTTTTGGATAAGTACAACTTAACCCCACTAGAAATCAGTGACAAAAACAAGGGGGAAGATGGTAAGGAAGTTGGAAAGGATACAGTATAATACATCAGTACAAAACAAGTACACTTGTATATAATTTTTGAAGGCATGTAAACTTTACTTTTTGTATGGATTATTTTTGAGTATATTCCTAGGGGGCGTACTTAGTGTACTTATTCAATATTTTGATGAAATGAATAGAAGTAATGATAAGTGTTTTTGCCACTAATATCAAAGGGGGAGATTGTTAATCTCTAAGTTATGTTGATGATTAGTGACCAAAACTTAGTCATTCACTTAGGCAGTTTTAGTTGGCTATCACTGTAGCCAAGCTAAAACTATGCAAGACTGAGCAACATTGTCGAGCAGTTTTCAATTTGCGTAGTTACATTGCCAAGCTGAGTTACATTGTCAAGCCGAGTTACATTGCTGAGCCGAGTAGGATACAAAGATGTTAAGTGCCAAGTGATAGAGAAGTCAAGTGTTGAGTAGAATAGTTTTTATATACATGTCTGGAATGATTCAAACTTTGAGGATAAGTGATCTGGCCGACTTGTATAATCTTTTTGTGCTGACTTATGTATGCATTTAATATTCTTCCATGGAGTTATTTATGCATTTAATTATTTTATCCTATGCATGATCTATTGTAAACATTAATTGTAATACCATCAAGGTATGGGTATTAGATCTTGATCGTTGATCTAGATCTCTCTATCAGACTTGAACAAGATATATTAGATTGCTTCTAAACCCTATTTTGTGTGTACAAGGAGAGAGTAGACAAAGTGTGTGGTGACTACATTTTGAAGTAAAATGCTTAGAGGGTTATTTTGTTAAGAAGCAGAGATCAAGCAGAGTGACAACACAGTGAACAATAGAGTAAAGTTATATCAAATTATGAGATCATAGAAGGTACTGGAAAGAGGAGATCTATCATCAACATCAGAGTGCATAATGAAGGATCAATACTTGAGACATTATAATCATTGTAGCAGGTGAGAATCTCTTAACAAAGTGGTTCTACCAGACCTTTCTTAATCTCCTAACATAGTGCTTAATTTATTCTAAGTTCAAGTCCTTTCATAGGGTAGATTGTAATGATCTTTAGCTCTTAACCGGGCAGACCTTTAACAGGGTAGATTACATTTTGTAATCAACATTTGTAGCCTTAACATGCACAGTTTATTATTGCAGTAGTGGAGAATTTTGCGGGTGTCATCCCCACCCCAGTTTTACCTGTTTGGGTTTCTTGGTTACCAAGTTATTATGTTATGTGTTATTTATTTCATTGTGTGGATGCTATCTGAGATTACATTAGATTCATATATGTATGAACGTGGATCAGTTCATTTTAAGTGTTTAAATTTGAAGATCTAATTCACCCCCCCCTCTCAGTATCTTGCTTTCCCATTATTGTATTTCCAACATTAACAACCTCTTTGAATCTACTACTATACTGAGTGATGTTTTCTCCTTCTTTCATTCTTAGGTCATCAAACTTTCCTCTTAGGATTTCAGCTTTAACACTCATAACATTTGTATCTCCTCCATGCACTATCTTCAATTTGTCCCACATTTTCTTTGCAGTGGTGCATGATTTTACATCTTCAAAGTCAGCATCAGAGAGTGAGGAAGCAAGTTGTATCATCATAGAATTGTGTTCATGTTTCTCTCCTAATTGATCAACTGTCAGAGGTCTAGTGGGTAACACATATTCTGTATTTAGGTACTATGTGACATCATTTCCAATACCTGATAGGTGGAGTCTTATCATACTTTCCATGATGCAAAGTTGTCCTTGTTACACTTAGACACATCCCTTTTTATCATCTTGTGATCTTTATCTTAGGTCATTAAACCTTCCTTTCAAGCACCCAAGCTCTGATGCCAATTGTTAGAATAACTAAGAAGGGGGGGGGGGGTGAATCAGTGGCCTCAAAAATTAATCCAATAATTCATCCAAAAATTTATACCACACATATAATACCTCTAGTTTTCTTTGGTCCTACAAGATGTATGCCTTTAAATAATCTAATCAAATAACTACTTCTTGAAATATACTTTTTATTCTTTTTCTTAAACTTTACCGAATAACAATCTTACCCTTTATTGAAATACAGTAAATAAATTAGTGTTTACCTATCAATCTTGTTTTGGTAATGTGGAAAGAAAAACATTAAAGCAATGAACCATATACACATTTGACACATGAATTTTTAACGTGGAAACCATGTTAAGGGAAAATCCACTTGGGACCCGTAACCCAAAATTTTCACTCTTCTAAAGTGAGCTCGGTGAAAATCCAACCCTGTTAAAGGTTAAAAATACAATGTTAAGTGCGACCTTGTTACAGGATTTATCACTAACAGTTTATCACTTGAACTAGCATTCACTATGTTGTCAACATGAAAACCTTTTGATACTCTTTGGGTTGTATCTCAATATGTAAAGGATGGTTAGACCCTACTCTGTTAAGATATTTTCTAAATTAATGGTTAAACTGAATCAGTATATGATCTGTTCATAAATACAACTTAATCTTGCAGATTTCAAATCTATTGTAAGCTCATAATACATTTCTGATCAATGTTTCTCTTTTGTTCCTTTTCTCCACATCTTTCTACTCGGTGAATGTTGTTTCTTCTTTGTTGTTCGATGTCTACAAAAAACTTTAGCTCTGTTCTTTAGCTTGTATGATAAGGCCTGTATGAAGACTTCTATCTTCAGGTCAGAATTCTCTTCAGCAATCTTCTATTTCTTCCCCCATTTGTTATGAATAACTTGTATCTTTATAAAAACATAATTTCATTTTTTCTTGTCCTTCTTGTTTTCTTCGTTGATCACTTCTTGATCTATAAAGCTTGCCATGCTTGTTTTAGCTTTATTTGACAAAACTCTCCTTGTTTTATGGAATAAAACATGCTTTAAATCTCCTTATTATCTTTATCCTTTAACTGATCGATGAAAAAAAAGTAAACAATCAGTTAACTCCATCTTTAGTAGGGTAATATTTAAGAAACCCCCCTTTCAAAAAAGGTGTAAAAAATTGGCAAAATTTAGAAAACTATAGAGGAAAGTATTAATTTTATTGCCGAAATTTTTTTCTTTGCCAAGAATAAAAATAATCTCAGTTGGCGAATTGTGTTTTTGTTACAGAACTACCCGAATATATATTGGCAAATAAAAAATAGTATGTATAGTATAAAAATATATAATGGAAAATAAAAAATAGTATGTATAGTAGAAAAATATATATTGGCGAATAAAAAACATAAATTATATTATAAAAATATATATGAGAAAATAAAAAATAGTATGTATAGTATAAAAAATATTTATTGTCGAATAAAAAACAACATTTATAGTATAAAAAATATATATGGGCAAATAAAAAATAATATTTATAGTATAAAAAATATATATTGGCGAATAAAAAATAACATTTATAGTATAAAAAATATATATAGGCAAATAAAAAACAATATTTATAGTATAAAAAATATATATTGGCAAATAAAAAACAACATTTATATTTAAAAAATATATTGGCGAATATTCAAAACATAGCGATGGGACTACGTGTCAAGTTGGGTGCTACGTGTCATTTACTGATAGTGATGACCATTTTGTGAGGACAGCTTACATAGCTTCCGTAGGCTAAAAGGAGGGTCGATGGCTAAAGGTTACAAAGATATGCAACGACCATGTTGAAGGTAAAAGGCATGTAGATTCTATTTGATCGGATGACCCACTTAATGACTTAGTCTCAAGATGATCGAAATCTATCAAGAAAGTCATTAAGTCTGAATGATGTGTGTCCTTGTAGTGACACGTGTCCCTATGGTGACGTGGGTTCATCTAACATGACGGTGACCACATATTAAAGAGTTAAAGGTTTAGCATTTAAAGGTTGAACTTCAAACTACAAATTGTAATTAATTATTAATGAGACTTATTGACACCAAGATTTTGATTAGACATTAAAAAGGATAATTTATACAAGATATGGGCTATGATTCATAAACATTCATTATTTTTCTTTTCGGTGTCAAGTCACCTTACACGAAATGTTCCTTCAAAATTTAATGCGGCTACCAAGTTGTCAGTTCAAAATTTATAATCGCAGCTAGGATATGGTGATTCTGAGCACACATTGGCAATTTGCGTAACTTGAGTAGTTACATAATCCAGGCCAAGATTTTGATTAGACATTAAAAAGATAATTTTATGGGATATGAGTTGTGATTCATCAACATTCATTATTTGTCTTTTCGACTTCGAAGCCAAGTTACGTAGGGTACAAAGGCGGATACAAATGTCTGCAATTTTTATTTATTGATATTCATTAATTTCCTTTTCTGAGGCAAGCCACCTTACATGAAACATTCCTTCAAAATTTATTGCGCCTGGAAAGTTGGTGATTATTTTCTTTATATACTCCTCGATAGTGAAATTACAGAACACTTCAACACATGGCACTTTCTAAATTTCTAAATCTAGAATCTTGGAAGACAAAAATTCAGAATGGGTCTTCCAGTAGCTGAGGGATCATCAAATGATAACCCAGAACCCGTTATCCAACCAAATTTGGATATGGAGGAGGAGATTTAGTAGGATGTCCTTATTCATCTTATGTATGCAACATGGGATCATGCTACCAGTTACGCAGGATACCAAAGCAACATGTTCAAACTTGAAGTAGAACATGAAAAGGCAGAGATGCATGCCATTTTTAACGATCATGGCTTTGACTAGGAGGGGTTTTAGAAGGAGATGATCTGGTTATTTTCTGGTCTGTGCATCGACTGATCTTTTTTCTTTGCAGATAGTATTATTATATTATATTTTATACTTTATATATAACATATTAACAAATTACTATTAGTCTATTATTATTAGGATATGTAGGAGTTGACTGTCAGAGTGTTGGACTGTCAGACTAGGCTTTTGTAATTTCCTCTGAAAGTTCAAAACTTCAATGGATCTTAGGAAAAATTTTGTTACTTGTAGACTCGTAGTTGTAATTTGTAAATATGAAATTCTTCAGTCACTCTCTACTCATTGAATCTCAATTAGTGATTCAGTTACCAGTATTATGTATACCTAAACTCCTAATACCAGTTTTTGAATTTAATAGTAATACTATAAGTGTACATTTGAGAGCTAGAACTAGAAGACTCTTTTTCAAATAGTGTTACAGGTTACTATTTTTATTTTCACATGTTATTTGCTAATACTTCAAATTTCAATACTAAATAGTCGATACAGTAACATGTTACGTGAATCACGATTCATGAAATTGAACAATAGTTTTATAAAAATGTGTAAATTGTAATTATTAATTAACTTGAACTTTGAAGTATCTGTGAGTGTGATTGTGAACTATGATTGTGTATAAAATTATAAATACCTAGATGTATTAACTGATTTAGAATGCTAAATCATGAATCCACGATTCACTTCATTGACTGAATGAGACATATGACACTTCTCCAATCTAGATCCCACGTGACACATTGAAATTTGGAACCCACTCCAAGCTCCAAAGTTACACTTGGCTTTTTTGTAACTTCTCAATGGTTAAGTTTTTTTTATTGTTGTGGGTTCCAAAGTTATGCCTGGCTATTTCGTAACTTCTAAACGGTTAAATTTTTATGATGGTTAGGGGTTCCAAAATCCTGACTAACTTCATGCATAAATTTGTAAGTTTTTGAAAAGTAAGAGTAAGTTGGAATAAGAACCTAGGGTTAGATGTATAGTTAGCATAACTTCGGCCAAGTCTATGCTGGAAGTGAGAGTTCTGAGTTGACAGTGACACTTTTCTGAAAAAGGTAATTCTATATATAATTATAAATACCTATTAACTAATTTAGAATGCTAAATCATGATGGTGATGGGTTCCAAATTTAGTCCTGGTTGTTTTGTAACTTCTCAATGGTTAAGTTTTATAATGATGGTGAGGGGTTATGAAGTTACGTCTGGCTGTTTTGTAACTTCTAAACGGTTTAATTTTTATGATGGTTAGGGGTTCCGAAGTCTCGACAAACTTCGTGCATAAATTTGTAAGGTGTTGAAAAGTGAGAGTTGCATGCCACATGGAAAGTGCCAAAAAATGGAATATTTGTAGAGCTTCGTTAAGGTTTCTTGGCTGTTTGTGATATAGGGTTAACCTTATATGTCCCGTTAGCGTAACTTTGGCAACATGCCAATTATTTTCTCTCGAATCACCCTTAAATCTATGCTGGAAGTAATAGTTGATAGTGACACTTTTCTTAAAAAGGTAATTACTAATTTCATGCTTGTGCACTTGATGAAATTTTAATTTTTAATAGAGTAGGTGGCCTTGTGGCTGGTTGTGAACTTGTGAGTTTCTTATTAGTTATTAAATACAGTTCACACTTCATAGAGCATCCCTAATTTTCAGAGTCGAAGAGCAACAGAGAGTTGAAACCTTTAAGTGCAAAAAAGGAGCTTACTTCTTAGAGTTTAGTATACATAAAGAATGGAACAACAAGGATCTCCTAATTTTGTTGTAGAATCGACAAAATGTTTTCCTTAAAGAAAAAAGAGGCCAAACATATACGCTGAAGTATGGATGAAACTGTTGCCTGGATCCTCAAATTTGCAATCACTTAACGCTTATGAATGGAGGGACCCTTATGCATTCGGCAATGATATTATCTTCCCAAACACAATTGGGTATGAGATCTTCATGTATTTCTATAACAATAGATTGAGAGGCCCTCCTATTTGAAATCCATGGGATAGGAACTTGGGAAAGTTGATACTACATGAGGTATTCTTGGATATAGACCTCATGAAAGTGCTAATTGAAGCATACAATCTAGTGACACAATCTTTCAACAGGCATGACATGTCTATACTCTACATGTTAGACAAAGAAACCTTCATTCAAGATTTTGACCTTCAGGGAGCTATGAGCATGGATATTGACCTAGCAGAAGAGGAGGCCCTGTTTCATAGACAGAAAATTTACTACACTGGAAAGTTTATGAGGAAGCATATTCCTTGACAAATTAAAGAGGAAGGGTTGTTTCCAAAGAAGGTTGTAGATTCATTTGATATTGAGATTTTTTTCCCTATTTCTAGAATACCGTCTATGGTCTAATGAAAGTTATTGGAATAGATGGAGGTTTGACAGTGACTCCTAACATTTATGTCATGGCTACAAATGTTTAGGACCTATACAACAACAAGGAGTTTGATTATGTGGGGCACATAATCAATGTAATTCACACTGAGTTGATGATGATAAAGACTGATTTGAAAAGCTTCAAGTTCAATCACTACTCCATGTTGATGCGCCTGATCCTCTATTGGAATATTGGCTACATCAGCCCAGAGTTCATCAATGAGACTGAGAATGTAGGAAGAACTATTCCGCTTCAGCTCTGGACCAGGTTATGGGATAGAAGTCACCATTTCTCTAATTCCATTTCTTTTTATAATGATTTTGTGGATCCAATAATGGACATGTTAGGTATTGTGAGGAATAGATTTCCTTTACTAGTTAGAAAATTGCTTTCCCTCAATCTCCACACTTACTGCCAAAATATGTCCCAAAAAGATTGGATATAGTAGAATTCCTGTGGTAGATTATCATGATGGATAGAGAACACTTAGGCCCTAAAATACATAAGGGAACCTTTCTAGTAACGAGGTTCCAAATAGGGGATTTATCTATAGGAAAAGATTTTATAGACCAAATCGATAAATTCCTAAGATAATTTAGGTTGCCCTGTGCTAAAGCAAGGATGTATGACCCTGAAGACTTCATTAGAGGAGCATTGAGAGAAATGAGGAATCACAATTTGGCTCAAAATAAGCCTATGGAAGATGATGATGTTATTAGAAATGTTCTTAGTGAAGATATATGTGAGGAAAGAACCCTTAAATGGCACAATATTGTAAGGGTAGAGGAAGAATTCAAAAAGGCAGACCCTGCCTTCTGCTCTTTCTTTCCTGATCTCAAATACATGCCAAGAATTGACATGTGTATAGAGAATTATGAAAATATTATGTCTAAATTGCCAGACATCCCTAAGGAGGAGGAGGAAAAAATAAACCCTGAGGAAGTTGAACCTGATGTGGTGTTTATGGTAGAAATAGAACAAGTTGAGCCATCTACATCTGAGTAGGGGCCATCAAAGATACAAAAGTTGATGAATGTACCACAAAAGGCAAGGCAAAAGGCACTACAAATCTTGCCAGGTAATTGGAAATACTTTGTTGACTTAAGAAAAAAAAAATTGACATCACATGAAGAAGAAGGAGAAAAGGCCCTAGATGAGTTATAATTGGCTGCAACTAGATTAGATGATAGGGTCATCCAAGCTAAAGAGTTTATATATGATGATGAATTCATCAAGTCCGATGAGTTTAAAAGTTTTCTCTGTAGAGTTAAGCAGAATGAATTAACATTGTCTTTGAAACTAGGGGAATCACAGGAAAAGACTATTGAAATGATTGAAAAATTACAGGCCTATGATCCCAACAGTGAAACATTAACTATGGAGGAGGCAAGAGATCTTGTGAAGAGAAGTGGCGTGTTGCTGATCCCTGGATGGGACTTGGAGTCATCATTCTTAAATCACCAAATCAAGAGGCAAGATAATGCTTTAGCTTATGAATCTTTTGGCCCTGATGGACTAGAGAGGGGTTCTGGATTCAATATGGATAGTAAGACACTAGCAGTATGGTGTGTGGCCCCAGAATCTAATAAGCCCAGATTGGTTGACATCCAAGACATAGCATAGGGTAGCCAATTAATATGGAGGTTGCAGGATACTACAGGATCAGAGATAGAAAATATCCTACATGCATCCTCCATGAATAAGGAAATGGTTGAGGACTTAGAGAATAGGCTAGCAAGGACATTCAGAGATTATGTGTCAACTAGGAAAAAGTTTGAAGAGGAACTGAAGAAGAATTTTTTCTTGGATACGACTCTGAAGGAGCTAAAAGATGAAATAAATAGTCTAAAAAATCTGTCCAGGGCAGTTACAGAGGTCTGTGTTTCTGGGGTCCAAACTGAGTATGAGGGGGGCTTATCTCCAGAACTTGCAACAGAGAACATAATAATGAAAGTTGATCAGCTTGCTGATACTAGAATTGCTAAAAAGGAGATGTTGAAGAAGGTGCTATTGCAAAGAGTAAATGTTTTAAAGGGGAAGTATCAAATCATTCATAGCACATTCATTTCTTTGCAGGGGGTAGAATATCAATGTTCTAATGCCTTATTTGTACTAACCTCATTATTTAATACTTGGGGCCCAAACTTACAATTCTTTGAGAGGTTAGTTTTTAGTAATGGGAAAAAAATGGAGTTACCTGAAAAAATAATTGATGTTAAGGAAATGGTGGTATTAGTAAAGGATTTGTATGCATTTTTCAATGGCAAGTTAAAACAAATTCAGGCAAAGCTAAATTTTTTTGCTGAAGAGTCTGAAGGATATATCCCTTCTATTGAGGACACACAGGGACAGTTGAAGGACTGGCAGGAGTGGGTTGATTCTTTCAACCAAATTTTGGATGCTAGCAAGGTGGCTTCTTATTTTTTGGTGATGCTGACATTTCAAATTTTTTTGAAGTTGTGGATGAATTGTAAAAGAAGGAGATTGACATGAATAAGTTTGTTGCTGAATCTCGAACCATAATGGATGCCAAGTGGAACAAATGCCTTGAAGACTTGGATACTATTACGTATTTGAAAGTGACCTCTAAATCAGGCACAAACACAACATAGTCCTTGCTCAATCATCAAATTCGCAAATATGAACATGAATTATCCATTTCACAAATTTGATTGAATCAACCTGTTGCCACCTATTTAGTTGGGGTGTCGAATTTAATCTCAGAATGAGAGCCAACAACCATGACCACTGCTAAAATGGAGGATTTTAAAGCATGATAAAAACTAAAATTGAAACTACTCTATTTCAGAAATGCCATTACAATTAAAGAATTGAAATGCATATTTTAATCTAGAAAGCTTGAAAAGATGATAGAACTAAGCTATTTAGATATGAAAGAAAACTACACTAAAATGCAAGATGCCATTAATCTAGATGAAACTAAGCTAATTATGCAATAAAGATTGAAAAGTGAGAAAATCAAGACAAAAATTAACTATAGTTTAGATGCTCTCTAATTGATCCCCCTCAAATGAAGAAAATGAGGTCCATAATATAGAACAACCTGAGAAGAGGATGAAGAGTTTCTTGAAAATAAATGGCTGACTCTTCATCTCCATGGAGGAAGATGAGACCATTTTGAAGGAATTATTCAATTAAAAGAATGAATTATTGCCACATGAGTGGCTTTTCACATGGAATTATGGGATTCCTTTTGAGGATAATTCACTCAAATAAGCAAATAATCCTTTTAATTCCTTTTGATGTGTATTTAGCTAAAGGGGGTGGAATTAATTTAATTTTGAAAGAAATTAGGACTTTAGAATTAAATTAATTAATCATAGTAATTTTTAGCTAATAAACCTTGATAATTTAGGAATTAAATATAGTGTGAGATTTATGCAAATTGAGGTTTTCTGCATTTCAGACCAAGTCAATTAAAGTCAATTAGGAAGGAGAATTTTCCTAGTACAATAGGACTTTGATGATGAGAAAATGCACCAAAATTGATTAGAATTGTAAGGTACCAATTTTGGGGTGTTAAATTTTGCCCCTCTTTGAATTGATATGCGAGCAGTGCATTGATTCAAAGAATAGACTGATGTGACAGATGAAGATTTCAGGAGTCTAGGTTAGGTTGCCAAGACACCGATCCAAATACTAATTGAGAGAAAATTGAAATTGCGGTTAGATTTCCCCAATGTCTGTTGATAGCTGATGAAGATTTAGGACTATCTCCAGAATTAGGGTTAGATTTCCTGAAGATGAAGGTTAGCCCTCTAAGATCCAGGTTAGGTTTCCCAGATAATGGTCTAAAAGAGCTTTTGAGAGCCATCTTCAGAATGAAGCATGACTTTCAAGAATTAGGGTTAGATTGCCCCAATACCTAATGAGATTTTAGGAATCATCTTTAGAACGAAGCTTAGTCCCCCAATATCTAGGTTAGATTTCCCAGACACTGGTCAGATTGATATCTTTCACAGGACTGTCCCTAGAATGAGGCTCAACCTTTAGGAGTCAAGGTTAGATTTTCCTGATACCTGTCTCAAAAGATAACCAATAGATATTTTTAAGAATATCTCCAGAGTGAAGCATAATCCTTGAGGATCCAAGTTAGATTTCTCAGATACCTAAAAAGATAGATGACAAGATGACAAGATGCAAGACATCAAGATGCCCTTAGAGATTCAAGATCATGGAATATCCAATTTTGACCATAAGGTACAAAAAATTAAATATGACCCAAGTGATGAGATGCCCCTAGAAATGGGGACTTTTGATTCAAATCAGACTGATTCAAGAATGATGCGAAAAGATTCAATGATGCAATCATCCTTCCCCCTCGGGAGCAAAATCGAAAGATGACACATCATAATGATGATTGAGAGCGAGAAATTGTAGATAGAAGAAAGATCAAAGATCCAGAGATATCAGAGATAGATCAAGAGAAGGCACAATCAATTTAGAGTGATTGAGAGGTCTTGTTGACTAGGTTTGACCATAGTTGACAAAGTTTGACTAGAATTGACTTTGATGAAAAGATTGCAGAATCTGAGAAAATGATGATGAGAGATGATGCTGACAAGAAAGTGATGTCAAAAAAAGGACTGCACAAGTGTCAAAGCATGTTGGTCCCAAAATATTAAAATGTGATTTTGAGCTACTTAGGAGTGTCAGATTTCAATTTTGATCCCAAAAATGGATTCAGAACGGTCCATTTAGCCAAGGGTGCAATTTTCACAGAAAATGTAGCACTTTTGAAAATTAGGTCAAAAGCTATATAAGGCTCGGAGGGGTCATTTTCAAATCATTATTCACTTTTGACTTTAGAGATGGTCAGGGATCCATCTAATATTAATAGCATCCTTGTGCATACACACCAATTTGAGCACTCCCGAAGACACAACTGGCCACTAGAGTATGACGCACCTGTAAGTAATCAAAAAACCATCCTGCATTTCAAATTTTATTAATTTTTAGGTCATTTTAGAATGTTTTAGAGCTTTTTAGGTCTGTCACGTCAAGTCTCGCATGAGGAAACAATTCCCTCACACCGGCCTAGGTCACCCCTCATGTGAGAAATTAGATTCCTTGCATGGGTTAGGGCTTCCTCGTGTGGGGCCCTTCTATGTGCTCACACAAAGTGTGCATCGATGCCACACGAGATTTCATCGAATGCGATGGAATCTCACGTGAAGAGAGATCCCGTCTCACGTGAGGTAGAAAAATCCTGTGGGAAAAGAGTTTCCTCACATGGGAATTGCATACTATCTTGAAAGCTATCGTTCATTATGTCATAGAGTCAGCCACTTAGAATGTCTCAAGACTGTGTTTAGGATAGATCCATAGTTGTATTTGTTGTCATTGCTTTGAAAAATCATCATGTTGAGGTATTGATCCAATTTTGTCTCTTGCTTTGTAGGTTGAATTCCCTGATATTGTGTTCCGCTCACACCACCCTATCATGGGTGAGCTGCTACAAAGACTGTCGGATGTTGATGGTGCCCATCTCAATGGGCTAGGATTGTCATATCTTCATGATGCACCCAGTATTCAGGTAAATCACGGTCTCTTGGGTACACTGGTCGAGTGTTTCCATTTGGAGACAAACACATTCCATTTTCCACAGGGGAGATGACAGTCACTCCTAAGGACATCTACAAGATCCTAAGAGCACCATTCCACGGGGCTCATGTGGAGTATGACACTTAGCTGAGGATAGGTACACTGGCGCTGAGAGCGATCTTCGATGATGATCTTCTGATGGGTCAAGCCATCTCTTGCGAGGATTTAATGAGCAGGTATGACATAGATCACACATTAGCAGTTATCTTGGTGTTGTTCATGAGTTGTCACATGGTACCAGGTCAAGGTCAGCATGGATAGGAGTGCAATTGAGGAGGCATGATACAGAGAATGTTAGCCACACCAATAGTGAGATTCAAATGCAGTGAGTGTATGCTTTCTCAGATGTATCATGAGATGCACGAGATCGTGTATCGGGGTGCATGGACTATGGTGGTAGGAGTCATCATTTTATAGATCTGGGCATGGGAGCACCTTCCCATATGTCAGCCAATATTCCATGATACTCGACAGCCCTTAGAGCCATATATATACAGGTATGTAGGTCCTATGACCCATCCAGTGCTGGGTAAGACAGAGCAGTGGCGAGCCTAGATAGACAATATGGTAGTAGTTATATGGCGGCGATGGATAGCCATTAAGGTGTGGGATGACACACAACATGAGCTACCATATATGTTCTACTCATGTCCTTTGATTGGGTGCACTATCATCGTTATTGAGAACTTCCTATTGACATGAGTATTACGATAGTTTGGGAGACCCCAGGATGTTTCTCTGGAGTATTGTACTTATGCCTGATTCATCGATGAGATGAATAAGGGCTGGTAGAGACAGCTAGACAGGGGTCAGAGCATGATAGATGCATGAGTACCACCAGAAAGGTGGGATTACATGGTAGGGGTGATGAATGCAGAGATGACACCTGCATATAGGGATCATATATTAGCCCATCCATTTCCTAGATACACAGATCCTATGTGGCCTGGGCCCATAGGTATAATAGGTGGTACAACCACCACCATAGAAGTAGGTGTCATAGACACCACCACATTAGGCACAACAGCCACCTCCATAGTAGGAGAGGGTATTGCAACCGAGGACCTCGCAGATTCCTATCCCCACTAGACCTATCAGGTCAGATGCAAGTGGAGGGAGTAGTAGCACTCAGGAGTGATCTACCAAGTAGGGAGAGGATAGCATCATGGCCAATACTATTATGGCCAATCTATAGGCAGGAAGACAGGTAGCCCAATTATAGGAGGCTCTCTGGAGGGTCTAAGAGAGGGTGAGACAGGTACAGAGGGAGCGGGATGACTTCTGGACACTGGTGATCATCCAAGAGACCTAAGTGGCTAAGCGAGATCGAAAGATCCAAGGGTTACATGAGGCACTAGATAGATCTCAGATAGAGGTGAGATATGAGGCTGCTCACTCAGCCTATTATTATGCAGCATACACGATCATAGTTCCTGAGGCAGCTGACCAGGTTCTGCCATTTTCAGAGTATGTTGGGGCACGAGCCGCTCTACAGGGACCACCTCCTTAGCAGTAGGGTATGCCACCTCCTCCACCTCCATCAGGTGGTTAGATGAGACACTTGATATACATATGTTGTACCACCATTTTAATATACTATACTTGAGTAGCACCATTGTACATTTGATTGATTTTATATATATATGAGCTCAATTTTGGCATCATTGTACTTGTTTATATATTGCTTTAGATTTTCATGTCTTGTGATATGTTTCCTATATGATTAGATGTATGGATTAGAAATGTATGCCATGGACGAATATGCAAATGTTAATGCACATGTTTCATTTGATGAATGTAATGCAGTGATAGATGTTTGATGGATAAATGTTATGTATGATTTGATTTATGCTTATAATGGATGCACATGTTTATGGATATGTAAATGAAAATGAATGTAAAATGCAATGGTACTAGTCATCTCATGCAGGATATTTGCAATATATGATAGGTACTAACCAAAATAATATGAATGAAGATCAAGAGTGAGTACTGGACACTTGTGCAGTCGAGAGGAATCCAGGATAAAAGATGAGGACCTTCGAAGAATGAGAAGACCATGAAGAGAGTACCAAAACTGTTGCTATGCAAGCCTAAGCTAAATGAAACCCTAGGACTTGGTTGTTGGACTCATCGCATAATTGTCATCATCAAGTACTTTTGGAACATTGGAGTCAATACAATCCTTACTGGCGTCAAGGCAACTATAAGAATATGAATATGACTTTCATTGGATAAAATGTAGGAAACAAATGTAAGCATCAGGGCACAAAATCTGAGATGACCTGAACATTATTTCTAGTTTGATATAGTAAGAGTACACAAGTAAACAAACAGAGCAATAACAGTCAAGGAGATAGTTCCAACTTCCCCTTGGCATACAAATAAATAAGATCCAGGGATGTGAGGCTTTTCCACCTTAATGTAGAAGCTCAAATCACATACACCCTATTTATTTGACATTGTCGAATCATCAAAACCACACCCACAAGCAGTAGACAAAGAAAATATCAATTAAATTCATGAGAATAGACAACATACAAAGAAAGATTCAATCATAGCTCAGCATCTTTCAAAGTTTATGAATGTGTATGTGTTTAGGGTGTTGAAAAACACCATTGTGATTGTCAGTGCAATGTGTTTGACTGCTATCGAGAGATGTTTATGTTGGTGATATCCAATGTGTGTTAAAAAACATAGATGTGTCCAAAGAGAGTGTTGAAAAACACTGTTTGATTGGGGTGTTGAAAAACACTAGTTTGTGCCAGTAGATAGTTTTCCTTTAGAACTGACAAGATTACTGACTCAAGTGTAAACTAAAGATGCGATCCAAGTGGGGATCCAAGCCCCCAAGTAATAAACGGATTGATTTCAAATATGCAGATAGCGAGTCGATGTGAGAAATCTCAGTAATATAGCGACAATAGGAAGACACAGTAAGAACCACTAGTGATTGACATGAGAGAGATTCTCAAGCATAAAGATTGATGTGAGATCTAGGCATCAACAAGAAGACTCAGTGAGAACCACTGGTGACTGATGCCAAGAGGAGAGAGACTCCAAAAGATAGGACAATGCCCCCTAGACCAGGAAGATGCTCCCGAGTGTGACCAGTTGCAATCCATGTAAGGTCAAGAAAAATCTTGAAGATGACTGAGAGCGCATGCATAAGCGAGAAAATTAAAGAAGGAAAGCAAACTAAAGCAGGAAAGTCACTGAACAAATTGCAAGAAAGCCAAGGGATGCCGCGAT
Organism: Thuja plicata; assembly: GCA_018584345.1. NCBI lineage: Eukaryota > Viridiplantae > Streptophyta > Pinopsida > Cupressales > Cupressaceae > Thuja > Thuja plicata. The sequence continues at coordinate 6,742,592 of MU223423.1, forward strand.
AGATAGAGCATTGCGGAACAAGAGGCACCTATTTACCAGGTTTTCACCATCTTGGCAGAAATTCTATTTTTTCTACGATGATGCCTGTTTACCAAGTTTTCATCAATGGCACATTTTTTCTCTTTTTTTATTTTTTTGTATTTTCATTTTTTCAATTTTTTTGTATTTTTTCATTTTTTCAATTTTTTTGTATTTTTTCATTTTTCCAATTTTTTTGGTAGTATCAAGGTGCCTGTTTACTAGGTTTTCACCAGGATAATAGATACATCAAAGCCCTTGTTTGTCAGGTTTTCATTAAGATGATCATTTTTTTAGGACATTTTGCAATTTTTAGGATTTTCTCAGAATAAAGTATGTACATGAGCATTTAGAAGACATCTCAACTATAGAACTTCTTCAGATGAAGAGCATTGATAGGCTCTTTGAGTTGTTCTCCCTCTGTGGTGGAGAGATGATAAGCACCAAACCCAAATACTACAGTGATAATATATGGACCAAGCCAGTTTGGCTCAAATTTTCCTTTTCTAGACCCGCTACTGTTGATCCTTGGGGTTCTCTCTCAGGATGAGATCACCCATTTGAAAGTCTCTTGGTCTGACCTTCTTGTTATAGCTTTTAGATATTCTCTTATGATATGCTTGGAGATGATCGAATTCCACCTTCCAACATTCATCTAGTAGCTCAAGCTCTTGTAGCTGATATATTCTGATATCATCATTAGTAATGCGGCCCTTCAGAGAGACTTGCAAGGTACAAATCTCAACCTCAATAGGAAGCACTACATCTGCACCATAAACTAGAGAAAAGGGCATGGCCCCTATTGGTGTCCATATACTAGTGCATAAGTCCATAAAGCCGGATTAATCTAAAGATGGCAGTCTCATCTAGATTTGTGTACTGTGCAGTGTAAGATCTTTAGAATGGTCTTATTTGAAGCTTACGCCTGTCCATTACCCTGGGGATAATAGATAGAAGACCGGTGCTGAATAATCTTGAGCTTAGTGCTTAAATTTGTCAGATCTATATTCTTGAATTGCCCCCCATTGTCAGTGATTATTGGTGAGGGTACACCATATCTACAGATGATGTAGTTCAGTATAAACATGGCTACAGACTTGCCATCAACTACACTAAGAGGCACTGCCTCAACCCACTTGGTAAAATAGTCTATAGAGGTAATGATGTATTTATGTCCCCTTGAAGAAGATGGATATATCTGACCCACTAAGTCAAAGGCCCACTGCTGAAATGGCCAAAAGCTGACAAAAAGAATCAGTTCCTTGGCAGGAGCATGGATCAAATTTCCATGAAGCTGGCATTGTTTGCAAGATTTGGAAAATTGTGTAGCTTCTTTCTCCATATCCGGCCAATAGTAACCAGCTGTAATAAGTTTGCGAGCCAGTGCTAGACCATTTGAGTGAGACCCACAGATGCCTTCATGCACCTCTTCTAATGCACGCTTGGAATCATCAGGTTCTAAACACCTAAGGAGGGTACCGTATAGACCTCATCTATATAAGTCATTAGCTACGATGACAAACCATGAAGCACTGCAAATTAAGTGGTGTTTCTCATTTTAGGTATATGTTTCAGGAATGATTTGGTCATGAAGGTAGGATTAGATATGGTGCTAATAGGATGAGTCATCTCCAATGACTAAATAGATCATCTGGGATTCAGGGGAATCATAGGCAGGGTAGTATAACGTCTCCACTAGGAATTCATGTCTGAAGTCATTTTATAGCATTTTTAACATAGAAGCCAGAGTAGCCATGGCATCAGATAATTTATTATCTACCCTTGGAATTTATTGGAATGTAACATGTGAAAAGTATTTCTTAATATCATCAACCATATTTTTATAGGGCACCAGTTTTTCATCTTTTGTTTGATAGATATCATTCAATTTCAATTGATAACCAACTGTGAGTCTCCAAAGACCTTTAGCTCATCAACACGCCATTCAATAGAGATCTTTAATCCACTAACCAAAGATTCATACTCTGCAATGTTAGTTGTGCAAGGAAACATCATTTTGTATGCCTTTAGTAATGAATATCGCTGAGGTGTAATGAACAAGATTCCAGCACCTGACCCCCGCTGAGTGAATGATCCATCAAAGGACACGGTCCATGACTAATGTGTGAGAAGAATGATGAACTCATCTAGGAATTCAATCATTAATGGTTGATGATCTATAATAGGTGCCTTGGCCAATTGATCTGTAATTGCTTGCCCTTTGATAGCTTTTCTCTCAACATATTCAATATCAAATTCACTAAGGAGCATGACCCATTTAGCTAGTTTACCTACGAGGGTAGCTTTACTGAGCAAGTATTTTAATGGATCAATTTTTGCAATGAGCCTTGTAGTGTGAGCAAGCATATAGTTTCGTAACTTCTGGGAACAAAACACCACATCTAGGCAAGCTTTCTCAATTATAGAATAATTCATTTCATAAGAGACCAATGTTCTACTGATGTAATAGATTTCTCTTTCTTTATTATTTTGATCTTCTTGGGCCAATAGAGCACCCAAAGATGTTTCTGTAGTTGAGATGTATAAGATTAATGGCTTCCCATGAATAGGAGGCATTAATATAGGTGGATTAGCCATATATTGTTTGATCTATTGAAAACCTTGTTCACATTCTTTATTCCATTCATAGGTCACACCTTTATGCAGAGTCTTAGTAAATGGTTGTGACTTATCAACTAGCTGCAAGATGAAGCACCAGATAGATTGAAGCTGACCTTGAAGACCTCTAATTTGTCTGATATTGAGAGGTGGAGGCATTTCCATGGTAGATTTCACCTTTGCAGGATCCACCTTTATTCCTTTCATGGAGATGATATAACCAAGAAATTTTCCTAGAGTTACTCCAAATGCACATTTCTTAGGATTAAGATGCAGTCTGAAATTTTCCATACGATCTAGTATAGGACCTAGATTAGTAAGATGTGCTTTCCTATCCATAATTTTAGCAAGGGTGTCATCAACATAATCCTCCATTGTCTTGTGCATCATATCATGAAATATGGTAGTGACTGCTCTTTGATACGTAGCTCCAGCATTTTTTAGACCAAAAGGCATAACATTCTAGTAGAAATTACCCCATGCACAAGTGAAGGCAGTCTTTTCTTGGTTCTCTGGCACAATTTTGATTTGGTTATAACCAGAGAAACTGTCCATTAGGGATTACATTTCATATCCTACTGTCATATCCACAATCATATCAATGTTCGGAAGTGGGATATCATCTTTTGGACATGCTTTATTCAAGTCCCTAAAGTCTATATAAACTCTGATAGATTTATCATGCTTCAACACTGGAACTATGTTGGAGATCCATTCTACATAATCAATTTCTGTGATGAGCCCAGGTTTTACAAGTTTCTCTAATTCTTCCTTGACAAGTAGAGCCACATGTGGATGCATTTTTCTAAGTTTTTGTTTGACTGGTTTTACTCCAGGAGCTATCAACAAGTGATGCATGATAAGATCATGATCTATGCTTGGAATGTCAGAGTAAGTCCATGCAAAGTTTATCTTTTTATCCTTGAAGAAATTTGTGAATTCTTTGAGTTCTTCTATAAATAATGACTTAGCCACATGAATAATGTGTGGATGTTCTTCTGTACCCAGATTTACTGGCTGAGTTGGCTCAATTAGCATCGGTGATCGTTCCTAGAAATGACTCAAAAGTGCATCAAGTATCTCATCCTCAAGAGCCTCAGAGAGGTTTTCACCTTTGGATACATCTTTTCTTTTTACTTTTTTTGGCTCTGACACTGCCACAATGTGGTTTTCACTATCAGAGCGCCTATTTTTTCTTCTTTTGATTTTATGACTAAGATACTTGATATCAACCTCGGTCATGTTGACACTTTCTTCACTAGTGGAGGACGTTACAGGATCAACAGCGTGAAGGTAGCAAGCTAGAGCATATTCATTCTAAAATGTGAGGACTTCATTGGATGAAGTAGGGGAATTCCAGTCTATTAGTTCAGGGTGTTGGAGTGAGAGAGAAGTGGTAGGTTCAAGTGCATTCATAGTATAATCATCAAAAGCGCTAACTAGTAAGATGAGACCTAGAGAAATCTCATCCAAAGGTGTATTCGAATCATTTTGACTCCTAAAGACCATAGTAGAAGACATGTTAACATTCATGGACTCAGACTCATTAGACCTTTCACTAGACCCTTCACCTATGTCAAGAAGCTTTTCATAGGATCCTTTTGACAAACTATCAAACTCATATTCATGAGAATCTATGCCCAAACTCTGATTGGGATGTTTGCACCATGAAGGTTTGGGAGTTTTTTCAATAGTAGCCTATTCTTTTGTCAACTGCTCTTGAAATTCTAGAGGTATGTACTGTTCACCTTGAAAATCAGGGTCTTGTAACACTTTCCATTGTTTGTAGGTCAAAGCATCAAATGGAGTGGCTTTATTAGAATCACTGTCAGTCTCAACTGTATTGGAATGAGGTACAAAATTATTTGGCTCAACAAAGAATGCTGCCACATCTGGAGGAATGGGATAGGGAAATCAATCTTCATCAGAGCTATCCTTTATGGTGTTAACTGTAGCTGTGCCTTCAGGTTCTGGTTGAGGATCTAGTTTCGGCACAAATTTTTTAATCCCTAGATGGAATGGGATCCTCTTGAAGCCTAAACCAGTTGTGTCTTTCATCTTTTGACCCATAGCTTTAATAGGTTCAACTAACCCATTACCATTCACTCCTATTGGACCACTCCCTTTGTATCTGAAGCATTTCATAATTTTAAGACCTTCACTATTGGGATCTAGTTCATGAGCTAGGGTCATCTATTCAGATATGTCCTTTCCTTTGGAAAGCCAAGCCTTAATAGCTCTTTCCTCATCTTCATCTTCTAATGGTGTTGAAGCCCGTACAAAGGCACCATCATAAACTATATTAGGAGAAGTAGAAGATCTATTGTTCTCAGAGGGTCTCCCGTAAGAACAAGGAGACGGAGGTAGAGCCACTAATGATAGCACAGGTTCTATTTGATATCCACCCATGCCCATGTCTTTGATTTTCAAAGGTTGTTCCATATCTCTAAGCTTGGAATCACTAAATTCTATGTACTCTATGTTAGTAGGAACAAAAATATCAGCTGATTGTGTGAGCGTATTACAAGAAGAGCCCATACTAGCAGGAATTGTCACTTCTACACTGTGGAAAGGAAAATTGACACACTGATGGTATGTAGAGGGAATGGCTTGCATTTCGTGGATCCATGGTCTTCCCAATAGTATGTTGTAAGCAGGAGGAATATCCAATACTTGACATGTGATACCTCTTTCAACAGGTCCAACCCGAATAGGTACCACAACTAAACCTTTGGAATTTCTTTCTTCTTCATCATAGGCTTTGATAGTGATTTTCTTGTGGGAATCTATGTGATCTTCACCGTAGCCTAGCTGAGCGAGAAAGTGAGGAGAGAAGATATTATGGCCAACACCATTATCAATAAGGACGCGATGGACAAGCTATTTTCCAATCATGACCTCTATATGCAAAGGAGCATTATGCGGGTGGCTGATTGAATGATCATCTTCTTCTGAGAAGGAAAAATAGTGCGGTGAAGTCAAGTGACACACAATGGATTGAAACTAATCTAGATTGATGTCTTTGGGGACATTAGATTCTGTGAGAGCTTTATCTAGAATCTACCTATGAGAAGGAAAGATCTTTAACAACTCAAAGATAGTTATTTGAGCATTGGTTCTTTGCAGCTGGTCGAGAATGCTATAACTAGTAGTAGGAGGTGTAGGGACCAATTTCATGGTCTTGTTGGTAGGGCCAACAACATTTTTATCTATGGGTTGTTTCAGTGTGGATGTAGCAGCAAGAGGGTCAGGACCCTTGATAGTGATTTTAGCCCAGGATCTGGTAGTGACATTTATGCAATCTTGAGACAGTTCAGATTTAGATGAGTGAGACCTAGGTCCTCTCAAAATAAACATGGTCTTAGGCTTAGGAGCATCCCTTCTCCCCTTGATAGTAACCACATCACAATACTCAACTCCAATAGGTTCGATCATGTTGATGACATTGTCATAAGTGGTATGCGCATAGTTAACCTTGGCATTATTGTTCTTAGCATTGGATGACTCACCTTTCTCATGATGAGGAAAGGGATCTTTAAATGCCTAGTGATCTAAATTCTTATTATTATTCTCCACAAAAATAAGATCATTATCAATCAAATCTTGAAACTTATGGCGCAATTAGAGACAAGTAGTAGTCTTATGACCCTTGTTTTGGTGATAGTCAGAGTATGCATTTTCATTCCACCAATGGGGTCATGGTTGCAGATCATATGGACACTTGTCCAAAGGAGTGAGAATCTGATTTTGTACTAAAGTCTTGAAAACTATATCAAGCAGTTCTCCCAAGGAAGTAAATTCCCGCTTGGGTCGAGGAGCCCAAGGTTTGTTGCTAGAAAATCTAGAAGGCGCTTGAGTGTTTGTTGCAGCCTTCTCACTAGTTTTGGTTTCTTGTATATTGGAAGTAAGATTGAAGATCAGTTTTAAAGGAGCTGGGGTCACATTATCAACCACTCCATCATTCACAACATCTCTATTCTTGTTGAAAAACTTCCCTTTATCTTTGTTGGAAGAGGAGGAACCTTTTTTGTTGTCTTTGTATAAATTCAACTCCCCTTTCTTAACCATGAACACCTCTATTATCACATCTTGCATAATCATGTTTTCAAAATTAAGGGGACCTTGAAGTTGCACCTGATACCCAAAATTAGGAGTGAGATTGTCCAAGAAGATATCAAGTTTCTCAGATTTGGGTATTTTGCGAGGATACTTAGTACAAAGTTGTCTCCATCTCTAGAGAAATTTTAGGAATGGCTCCCCTTGTCTTTTCTTGAGATTGAAAAGGTCCCTAATGTTGACGGGATGCTATATGTTGTGAGAATAGTGTTGTATAAAGAGATTGGCAATCTCATCAAAAGTCTTGATGTCGGTGGGCAGTCGAGAAAGCTACTCCATGGCATTTCCACCCAAAATTTGGGGAAAGAGATGCATAAAATAGGTTTGATCATGAATAAAATCCATAGATAGGGCCCCAAATTCTCTTAGATGGTCCTGAGGATCAGTGGTACCCAAGTATTTATCATATTTAGGGAGTTCTACACCTTTGAGAAAAGGTTGCATATGAAGACTCCTATCAAAAGGAAAAGGACAGATGCTCTGCATTGTGAATTGTTGTGTGAGTTTGTCCTTATCCTTCATATGTTGGCTAATTTTATTTTTCATATCTTGAATCACCTTATGCAATTTGGTAGTCTCACTCTCTTCTTCTTTAGCCACAAGTGTTTCCACTTGGAAGTTTGGGGGTAGCTTAACTCCTTGTTTTGCCAAATCTAGAAAATATTTCTCTTTATCTTGTGCATGGAGAATTTCAATCATCTTGATGAGAGCCTTATTATATTTTGCAGCATCTATGTCATTTTGAGTTATCGGCTCATCATTATTACCAAGGATCTCATAAATGCTTTAACCCCGATCTTGACTCTGGTCATATGGAGGAGGGCGATGGTGATGTTGCTCCTCTTGTTGACCCTAATCATTTTGAGATTGGTCATTGACCCCGCTATATTGACCTTGTAAGTAATCAAAAGGAGTTTCCATGTTGTTGACGTGAGATTGTGCCATGTGCACAGCGCCAGTATGAGTGTGAGTATTGAGCTGAGAATTCATGGTCAACATAACTCTTGGAAGATCAAAGGGGTTGATAAGATTGAAAGGATTGATATGTTCAAAATGATCACTAAGGAAGTGAGGATCATCAATAGGGTCAACCCAAACAGGTGACTTTCTAAATATTTGTTGATCTAAAAGAAATGGATTCTGTTGATCTTGAAACAAAGGATTAGAGCACAGCTAGAACACTGGTTTCTGATTCAGACTTAGATCTATACTAAATGGGGATGAGGAATGTGAGGATCTCTCTTGACTATTAGATTGAATAATGGGTTCAGAATGACCTTTTCCTTGATTAAGAGGTTTACTTCTACCTATTCCAGAACCAAGAATGGGGAATATATTACCACTTCTAGTCGCAATAGGCATACACAAAGATGAAACAAGAGAAAACTTAGGTCCTAACTCAGAACTCTATCTCTAGAAATAGAAAAAATGAGGTAATAGGATAGAATAGCCAAGATGTGAGATGCACCCAGCACGAATCGTCAAGAGTATGGCTAGAACAACTGAGATGTGACTATTGCATCGCAAGGTAAAAAAAAATAGAAAAGATAGGATAGAGAAAAAGAGACAAGACAATTTTGAGTAAGAATCGATCAGTTTGCAACTTGAAACAACCAGTTTTAGATTGCAAACAACAAGGAAATAGGTAATCAGACCTCAGGAAAAAGTTAGATTAGACAAAAAAATCATTAGTCAGCGGGAAAAAGCTCACTATTTTAGGACACTAGGGTAGAAATTCACATGATAAAGTGCTCTTTCATGCGAGGAAATGTGTAACTGTGTGTGATAAAATGCAAGCTCGCGTGAGGAAGTACTCAGTTTCTAAAATCTCACGCGAGAAAACTCTAGGTTTCGATAAACAGACTCAGTTTTAGAGACAAAAACCAGATTTTGAGAAATAGTTAGGACTATTCTCTGATAGAATTTCTAGATTCATGGTATTTTTATGATAGTATAGATCAGAAATCTCAGGTTGAAGGTGACAAGCACTCATTAACAAGCCCAAAGTTTCATTCAAGCAATAGTGACACAAGAAATAGTCATAAATAGTTCTACCAAGGACAAAGCAACTTGGAAGAATCATGGGAGTCTTTATTTGATCATGATTGGATAGTTTAAGACTCGAAACAAACACTTAGTTATCCCTACAAGAAAAATGGTGGAGAAGACAAAATTTGTGCCCCGCTGTTTTATGCATATGCGTGCACCTCACATAGCAGTGTCACCCCCAAGAGGGCGTCCGTGTTTTTGGTGTTACCAAGGACTAAGTATATATGTTTGAAGGCTACCCTTAAATTAGGGGCCAACATCATATACCACTTCAAGCATCCAGGTGCATACCTATGTCAAGAATCTAGGGGAGAGATTCTTCCCCCTCCCTGCGCACAGATTATGTCTTCTTTTGGAGGTGATCCAGGTAGGCATCTAACTAAGGAAATTTTTAGTGGGCTTCCATTCAGAATAACCTTTGGTGCCTCTAATACAGATTTGGGGCCTCGTTGCGACACCAACACATGAAAGTCATACACCCTTGCAAGCAAGGCTGGGAGCGGCGCCGCTCAGTACAACAAATAAGGCTTTCTCAAGATGATCGTCAGAATAATGAGAAAGAAGTTACCATGGCTTTGGAGTCTTTGGACTCAACAAAGTAGAATTTATTATAGTGAGGTGGAATCAGTGGTGATAGGTGTGTACTCACTTGGGTCATTCCCGGAGGTTCAACTTCTGGCAGGCCATCTAAAGGTGACACAGACTTGGCTTGGATTCAAGGGTCTGATTTTTTTATTCTCTCAAAGAGAGAAGAGAATAATTCTCTACCTCTTCACCTTACCCAAATATGCAAGACATATTCATCACCGAGATATCTCTCCTCCAACCAATTCACAAGCCTTTGGGTTTCTGATTCTCTCAAAGAGAGAAGAGCATAATCCCCTAACAAGTGAACGTGCTAAAGGTTCATTGATCTTCCCTTTCTTTCCTAGGTCTCCATCATGCTAGCAACATCTGGGACTTGGATTCATGCATGGCCATCACTTCCATGTAATGAAGAGCCTATTCCCCTATTTTTCTATCAAGAGTCCTAAGAAATTTTAACAAGGCCATATTTAAACTATGCGATGAAAGCAATAAACAAACATGATGTTTTAAATTGATCTTTGATAATCATCCTGTAAGCAAACTATTAGCAAGTTTTGTGTCTTTGTCAAGCGACCTGCAGCCCACTGTTATGCTATCAAAAAAATTAGAGAAATAAGAAGCAATAGCATGTTAGAGTATTCAGAAAAATAGCAACAGAAACTGCAAGAAAACAAAGAAATTTCATAGACTGGTATCAAGTCTCGCGTGAGGAAGTACATTTCTTCACGTGAGAAAGTGTAGTACCTGGTGTGAGAAAGTGCATTGTCACATGAGGAAATTCTCAAGAAGGCAAAACTTCATGTGGGACACTTAGAATTCTCACGTGAGAGTTTGTACCAGAGATGTATGGTAGAGTACAGAAAATTCTCAGAGAATTTTTAAGACTGAGGTCATAAATCAATTTTCTGCCCCGTGGTGGGCACCAAAATGTTACGTGTATGAAAGTGACCTCTAAATCAAGCACAAACACAACATAGTCCTTGCTCAATCATCGAATTTGCAAAGATGAACATGAATTGTCCATTTCACAAATTTGATTAAATCGACTTGTTGCCTCCTATTTAGTTGGGGTGTCAAATTTACTCGCAGAATGAGAGCCAAAAACCATGACCATTGCTAAAATGGAGGATTTTAAAGCATCATAAAAATTGAAATTGAAAATACTCTATATGAGAAATGCCATTACAATTAAAGAATTGAAATGCATATTTTAATATATAAAGCTTGAAATGATGATAGAACTAAGCTATTTAGACATGAAAGAAAACTACACTAAAATGCAAGAAGCCATTAATCTAGATGAAACTAAGATAATTATGCAATAAAGCTTGAAAAGTGAGAAAATCAAGACAAAAATTAACTATAGTTTAGATGCTCTCCAATTGATCTCCCTCAAATGAAGAAAATGAGGTCCATAATATAGAACAACTTGAGAAGAGGATGAAGAGTCTCTTGAAAAGAAACGGCTAACTCTTCATCTCCATGGAGGAAGGTGAGACCATTTTGAAGGAATTATTCAAGTAAAAGAATGAATTATTGCCACGTGAGTGGCTTTTCTCATGGAATTATGGGATTCCTTTTGAGGATAATTCACTCAAATAAGAAAATAATTCTTTTAATTCCTTTTGATGTGTATTTAGCTAAAGGGGGTGGAATTAATTTAATTTAAAAGCACTTAGGACTTT
>MU223423.1:6753716-6770154 GCA_018584345.1 Thuja plicata
ATGTGTATTTAGCTAAAGGGGGTGGAATTAATTTAATTTAAAAGCACTTAGGACTTTAGAATTAAATTAATTAATCATAGGGATTTTTAGCTAATAAACCTTGATAATTTAGGAATTAAATATAGTGAGAGATTTATGCAAATTCAGGTTTTCTGCATTTGAGACCAAGTCAATTAAAGTCAATTAGGAAGGAGAATTTTCCTAGTACAATAGGACTTTGATGATGAGAAAATGCACAAAAATTGATTAAAATTGTAAGGTGCCAATTTTGGGGTGTTACAAATACAGTTAGAGCGATAACTTGGCCATCAAAGAGGTAAATTGTGGTGTGGGAAAACATTGGAGAGATTCAAGCCTTTTCACATTGACATGGATGATGGAAGTAGTTGAGACCATTCTAGTATTAGATGAAGAGCCAATAGAGGGAGGTCAGTTAATTCAACCAGGGTATCTTATCTTTGCAGTTTACCTGTTGTGGATACACCTTTGGTGCAAACCAAGACTGATTTTGAAGAATCTGGGCTGCTAGATGTCGCTCTTATAACTATTTCTAAGCTTAATCTCTTGTCATTTTCTGATAGAAGTCTTTCATACTATGGTCATTGTCATTGATCATTGAATTTGATGTATAAATTTCAAGGAAGTTAATACAATGATATTTTGTAATTTTGTGACAAAACTTAGAAGTCTCTGGTGTAACCACCTAGATTTGTTCTGCTCTGACCATAGACCCTATTTTCCCTGAGTGTGATCATACCCCCAATTATGTTTAGACAACTCTTCAATTGGCTAGCATAATTCATTGGAATTAGATTTAATCTCCTAAGTGATCTAATCACTAATTTACATTAATCAACTTAGCCAATCAAACTAATCAATTCAATTCAATCAATTCAAATCATAACCTGGCTAAGGTAATTAATTTAAAAGGAATTAAATGAAATCCTATTTATACCCCATCACTTGCAAAATCAATCCCCTAGCCTAATTGATTCAATTTAGCTATAGTCCTAATTAATTATTTCAAATTAAATCAAAAGGCTTAAATGATTAATTAAATTTCTATTATTGAGTGAATATGTTATTACAACAATTGATTTCATTAATATTCCCTCAAACCTAACCAATCTCAACTACCCAACCATGAGTTCAAACTCATCCCAACCCCTTCTCACATGCCAATTCTTCTTAATTAGCTAATTAACCCTAATTATCTAATCCCCCTCCACTCATTCTCTCTCCTATCTTCTCTATCTTCTTGATCACATCCCACAAGCCTTAAACCTAATCCTAAGCTACCCTTAAGCTTGTCACATTTCATTAAGTGTGATTAGGAATTCAACCCTCCCCTAAAGTCAAAGTTGTTAGGATTGATTCTAAACCCTCACCCATGCTTCTTAAACCCTCATCCATACCTCATTAATGCTTTCATAAATGAAGCATTAATGGCTCTTACATATTCCTTCCACCACCCTCATTAATGGTAGCCATTCTAGAGTCTTCTCCCCTTCCTCCATTTCTTCTATAAATAGGATGGATTTCGAGCTCAAATGGCCCTTGTTCTTGCCCTTGATTTTATGAAATATATTGTTGTAATGCTCCTAATTTTGAAGAGTTGATAGCATCCTTATGCTGCCCATATTTGGAGAATTGAAGAAGCAATCTTATGTTGCTCATGTTTTAGGGATTTTCATAGTGATTTCTAGCTTATTTCTTAGTCATATTGTTATACTCTTCATTTCTAGAGCTAGAATGCATGTTCTTGAATCATTTAGATTACTTTTCATTTGAATCTTCCCCTCTTAGGTTATATTTTTCACTAGAATATGCATAATCTGAGGGGTATTACGTCATTTTTCATACTCTTCCTAGAGAGGAAGCAATAGATAAATTTTAGTGATTCATGTGTTTGCTAACCCCTTGTTTTCACTAATGCAATGATTTATTGAAGTGTTGTGTCTCTTAATAGGTACAAAAATCACACACACATCTCTAGCATCCACCGTGGGCCAAGATTGCTCAAAATTTCACCAAATTTTGCTCTCTGCCCTTGACATTTTAAAAATTTCCAGGCAGTTTAGCTTTTACGGGAGCAAATTATCATTTCTAGTAAATCTTTTATCATTTTTGGGAGTTTTAATATCATCTACTATTGCATTTCTAGAAGGTAAAATTTGACCTTAAAATCATTTCTGGTAGTTTATTTTTCATTTTTGGTACTAGTTATCATTTTGCGTAAAAAAAATATCATCCTAAGTAAAGATTATCGTTTGAGGTAAATCTTTTATCATTTTTGGGGTTTACCATTTTGGGTCTCTAAAATATCATATGCCGTCCAGGGGGAAAAATAAAGAGTTCTTTCATTTGCAAATTTTATTTCTAACTTGCTAACGGGGTTTTTTCTCATGATTGTGATCCTATTTTTAATAGCCTAACAAAGTGCTTGCAAATTTCTAAGAAGGAAATAAGAAGACAATGCTAAACGTGTGTGGTTGCAGGGATTTTTAGACTGATTTTGATACTAGCCCTTTTTCAAAAGCTTTCACACTTAAATACCATTTTCTCAAACATGTCTTAAAACAACTAGATTACTATGCTCTTTTCCTTTTAAAGGAAAATTAGAAAATAAGACATTTTTTTAACACTTGTGAAAGAATCTAGGAGGTAAATGAACAAGAAAACTCACATCCTTTATTTCACTTGGAATAAAAAATTGAACAATCAAAGCACTAAATTTGTGGGATAAATGAACAAGTTCAATTGTTTAATTAAATTTGGATAAGTAATTGGACCAACAAAGCACTAGAAACTGTGGTCAATTGAGCAATGCAAATATACATTCAAGTATTTTGTTTTCCTTAAATAGGAACATTTTAAATTGAGCACAACATTGCTTGAGGGAAAAAACTGTTTGATTGACTCTATTTTGGGAGAAAATGACATGGATTAGGAGAGTATGCTCTTCTTCTTTGGAAGAATCATAAATCTAGACGTCCTACACTCACCAATCCTTTGTAAGCTTATTTAATAGTAGATGACCTGCTGGTTGAGGAAAAAATCTCTTGGGAATGACCCAAGTGAGGATAGGTTTTATGCCAACCCTTCCAACTCACTATAAATAATTGCTTCCTCATAGGCTAGAGCCTTGGAAGATGGAGCCAGTTTTGTTCATGGAATTTCCACTTCATTCCTTGAACATGCTTGGGTATGTGTAGAGCGGAGCCACTTGAATCTTGCTTGTGAGACTACATATACTTAAGTACTCATAGGGCTATACACCTCAATTTTTCCTTGTGCAATTCTATGGGGGATGGTTTCAAATGGATTTCCCAATAATAGACAACATTTAAACTGAAAGAATTCTTGATTCATCCCCGAAAGGGTGATAATCCTTATGCAAGGAAAAATGTAATTTCCCCAAGACACTCATCATATTGTGCCCTCACTTGCATTTGGAGTCAAATAATACAACATCATTCCTGGAGCCATTGCGTTCTTGGTGATGGCTGTATTCTAATTAGAATTTGAGTGTGTACCTAAGTCAATGAGCAAGGATTTTCATCCTCCACCTAGAAAATAGGGATAAGATATGTGCTTGTTTCACCCTCCTAACAATGCAACAATGCTTGATGTGACTAAAAACCATTAAAAAGATAACATCTTCAAACAAGCAACAAAATCCAAAACCTTGGTCTACATGTGTTTTTCACTCATTAGCAAAACCTAAAAACACAATCTTTGATCAAACAAACTTCACGCACTTCCAAGATAAAACTGACAAAATTTGATAGTGGGAACTTGTATCATTACCTCTCAGAGGAAGATAGTTTATTTTGGATCCCCTTTTCACTCTTCAGTCTGGTCCAGTTGCTTTTACTGGTCTATCTGTCATTATTTCACAACTTGCTTATAAGTCTACCTTGCATGTCCTTTGGATTTTCATAATTGGTCTCAAATCATGTGGTCTTTACACTCAACTAAACAAACATGATTCCCAGCTCACTATCAGGCCACTCTAACAACCTTTGATGCTGGAGTCACTTACTTCAGACAATCAATTCACATTGGTTCCTAGCTCACTATCAGGGCATTGTAACACCCTTTGATGCTGGAATCAATCACTTTGAAACATCAAACCCAAACTCACACATTTGGGGATAATTTGGAAATCCTTTTGGCACCATTCTGAGACTTTGATCAAAACAATTTTATGATGACTGAAAACAAATGGGATAGACCCTATGGTGTTAAAAACAAGGAAGAAGAGATTCTCATTAAGACCCTATCTAAGAAAATGCAAGCTTTGCAATCTAAAATTCAAGACTTCAAAGGAGAAAAGGATACCTCATCAAGTGGGCCTTCACTAAAATCAATCTTTCCTCTTTTCTATGATCATAAGACACACATGTCTTCACATTCTTCAAAAAATGAGAAACCTACTCTTCGTAATCCTATCTTTGATCAAGAGATTATTTCACAAGATTATGTTGATCCCATCTTTGATGAATGTCCTCATAATCTTGAATCCAACATTTCTTTGGAGAGTTCAAGTGGATCTACATGTCCCAGGGATAGAGCATTTACTCCTTTGAGATGATCTTATACAACAATGCTAACAGAGCTTCTTGAAAATAATCTCATCACATTGCCTCAAACCACCTCATGTGGAATGACATTTGAGAATACCTACTCTACCTATCATCAAAATAATGAGCATAAAACTCCACATTACATGGATTTAAAACATAAAATCCAAGATCTAATTGATGATTCCATAATCAAAGTTGAAGATACCAATCCCAAGCATGATCAAAATCATGAACCTATGTCTAGAAATGAGATACATAATACTTCTACTTCTTCCACTATTCCTCCATCTAACAAAGCTTCAAGGATATCCAAATATCCTCCATCACATAAAGATCCTAATTCTTTTCATGATAACTATGTCTACCCTCAAGGGATGTCTTTAAAAGAAATGCAAGATAATCCATATCTCATAGCAAGTACATTCCATGCTCCTAAGGTCAAAAAATCTAAGATTTCATGTACTTGAAAGCCTATTTTGGATAATTCCCCATCAATCCTTCAAGTATCCCTCATAAAGATTTAAACTCATATCTTTTCCTTTGGAATGGACCCATGTCAAGATGATAATAAAAAGAACAAAGAAACAAGTCTTACTAATGATCAAGATCAAGACATTATCCTATCCCCTCCAACATTTGACGAAGATCCCATATCCCTACAATCTGAAGATGATCCCCTTGTATCTTTTTGTTTCTTCCAAGAAGATATTCCTCCATCTCAAGAGCTACATATCCCTCCATCTCCTAAGCAAGATCTGGATATTGAAAATTCTATTGAAAATCAAGAGCAAGGTACTCTTCCTACATTATACAAAGACCCTTGTCAAGATCAGCATGTTCCATCATATCTTTCATATAAACCTCCATATCCACCTCAAGAAACCATTATTCCTCCAAACCCCTTACATGACAATAAGTTTCCTCAAACATCAAGGGTTCCAATTAAAATGGCTCCTATCAAAGTTACACATGAGCCTATGTGTATGGAGATTAATTTTAAAAAAAAATCCTTGGCCGATAAGCTCACTCTAAAGATGTTGATACTCATTTCACACCTTATATTCCTCCATTTTCATGCAAGAATCAACCTTCTCCATCTTCCAAATCTATCCTTGGTCCATATGTTCAAGAGCAGAAAGTTTCAAACCTTCCATCTATATTGGACCCATATATGCCTCCATCCACTTACCCTATCTCCTATCAAAATCAACAAAAACATGCATCATTGAAACCTCTGTATCAACCCATCCATACGAACCATCCATATCGGTCTTATTCATCCACACATCCCAAGTCTTTTGAAAGCAATTTGGATGTCAAACAAAGGAATCAGAAATTCAAGAATCCACTTACATATTAAGATTGCTATGTCCAATCTAATCGACATGTGAATACAAAGAAAAAGGAAACATTCAAGAGACCACAAAGGTCCACGAAGAAGAACATAATATCAAAGAAAATATGGGTTCCTAAATCCATCATGGCAAAAGTATGTTCCAACACTGAGAAAAGAATAATATCAAAGAAAATATGGGTTCCTAAATCCATCACGGAAGAATTACGTTCTAAATCATCCAAAAGAAAAGGAAAATCAAAATTTATGTGGATTCCTAAGTCTCTCTTAAAAGGCTTGAACAAAAAGGAAAAATTAGAATTGGCATCCAAGCTTCCAAAGGCTTCCTCTTCATCTTCTTTCACACATTGTCCATCTTCTAAATCTATTTTGGGTCCTCATGTTCCAAAATCCATTACCTTGAATACTTCCTCCATCTTGGGTCCTTGTGTACCAAGATCCCTACCCATTCATAGATAAAAAAATCAATTCATACACTACCTTTCAAAGAGTGTGTTGATGTTGATCTTGTCACCTACTATCCTTCCATATTGGGTCCTTACATTCCTTTTTTTCTCTCATCTAGTCCATTGGATAAAATCTTGGCTTCCATCTTCCTTATGGTGAAAACCACTTCTTGTGGCACCTTGAATAAGTACCATGATGAAAACCTGGCAAACAGGCATTATGTGTAATTCCTCCTATGTGCACTCTTCACTTAGGGAAAAGTTCATTCCATCACATCTTCCATCCATTTTCCATTCGGTGATCTTGACGAGGTTGGACCTATTCATGAATAGATTGTATATCCTACTCACTTGATCTTGTACGTTACTCATAATCGTGATCTTGCTTATCCCAAGTCCAAATTCACTACCCTCACACTAATCCTACACCATGCCTTATCTTGATGGTGTTGTCCTATCAGTTGACCCCTTGGTCTTGATCAAAAGGAAGTAAAACATAAAATGAAAAAAAAGTTCTAAGAACTCTCTTGACATGTCCACTCTTTTGGGACTACATGATATCCTACATACTTTTCATGACATAGGGTCATTATCCTATATGATATTTGATACCACTTTATGAGCCTACATTGCTATATTATCTTTCCCTAGCTTGGGTAATCTTGAGGAGACTCTCCTTGAGGGTGACATTCACCCACTTCATCCATCATGACCAATACACTTCTCATCTATCAATCCATCTATAACACCCTACCTCTTTGTAGACATTGGCAGCACACAAATGTGATCATGCTTGAGAATTGGTATTCTTTTACAAATCTTCTACACACTAGAAAACATACATCACTTGTATTTTGCACTAGGGGCATCTTTTCTAGTCTAATAGGTTGCGCCTGTTAGGTCATCATAGATGGTTTGTCTCGTAATATGATTCTTTCTAATACCTTCACCACCACTATCACTTTTGTGACACAAAGGTGACACAAACATTGCACTAACATGAACGGTGTTCCAAAGACCTCCATGGGATTGCAAAGAGGAATAATGATGTACATAGACATGGAACACATATTTCTTGAATTCCAACATTTTGATTGTTGAATCTCTACTATGCTTGAGAAATTAATCAATAGTATTTCTCAATACTACCTAAAAATAGTTTGATCTTGGTTTGATTATAACTCTTTTATGTACCCATGATATTTTCACTGGGGGCATCTAAGCAGTTATGAAATTCATTTGATTGATTCACAATTGATAGTTGTTATGTCTTCCGAGTGTTTCCATGGTGTCTGTGCAAAGACAAAGAGTCGCAAGGATAGGGGGCATAATGTTTTCTTGGTTTTCTGTGTACAGTGATTGTTCCAAATGATCCTATAAATTTTACCTAACTTGGATGTTTGTGGTAAGAGCTACCACCATGAGTGGATAGCCGCATATATCTTGATCTTTGTTATGTGTAAACTATGGTGAGGTTGAAACAATAATGTACCCAAGGATATGAATTTTCAAGGTCATTGTGGGTCCAATATCTTACCTTATACAGATTTTGATATAGTTAAAAGAAGGTGATTATTTTGTTATCCTGGCTTCTATGCCTTGATGCCTAAGTCTATTTATGACATTTCAATAAAACATAGTATTCATACTTTCATAATATCAGTGGGTATTAGTGATTGTTTTACTATCAGGTGGTATCCATTCCAAAAGTGCCCAATAATGATAAAATGTTATAATATCTCCAAATTAGTGACAAGACCTAAGAGTCTGCATATAGCTACATTTAGAGGTTGCATGATGCATTTTTGAAAGAATAACATAAGGATTTGAGCTCAAAATTCTTTCTATTTTTAATTCATCTGATATCCAAAATATTTACATGATTCCTGAAATCTTTGATCTATCGGGAATGAAACCAAACTCACATTTTAAACATGATTAACTTAGGACTCGTGTGTTTACTCATAAACACACCCCCATTTCTTCACTTCATCTAAACCATTCTTACTTAATCTAACCGTTCCATGCAAGTGATACATCATTTAAACAGAAGGATTTTATTCTTTTTCCTTTGATTTCGTTCCCGAGGGGGCATGATCACACTATTATCAATCAAATTTTTTCTTGAAACAACATTAAAAATGACTTCATTATCAAACAAACTAGGGGGATGACAATTTTGTTAACTAAGTCAGGACTGTTAGATATAAATCTTTGGTTCTCATAAGATGGATATCTTGTGTTTCCTCATTTTAAAAAGATTCTTACTAAGCTCCTGGCAGCTTTATACTGACTTTTGGACAACAACCAAGTTCAGAATTGGTATCTTTAAGATCTTTTACTAATCTTTGGACAACAACCAAGTTCAAAATCAATACTATCAGTTTAGTTCGATCAAGTGCGAGACTAATCTCATCAGGCATTTCATTCGATCATGAGAGAAATTCTCAATCTTTCTAAAGTCAACATCAAAAAATTTCTTTGAATCAATGCGCTACTTGCACATCAATTCAAAGAGGTGAAAATATAACCACCTGGATTTGGTCTGCTCTGACCATACACCCTATTTTCCCTAAGTGTGATCATACCCCCAATTATGTCCAGACAACTCTTCAATTGCCTGGCATAATTCATTCGAATCAGATTTAAATCTCCTAAGTGATCTAATCACTAATTTACATTAATCACTTTATCCAATCCAATCAAATCAATTCAATTCAATAAATTCAAATCATAACCTGGCTAAGGTAATTAATTTAAAGGGAATTAATGGAATCGTATTTATACCTCATCACTTGGAAAATCAATCCCCTAGCCTAATTGATTGAATTTGGCTATAGTCCTAATTAATTATTACGAATAAAATCACAAGGCTTAAATGTTTAAATTAAATTTCTATTATTAAGTGAATATGTTATTACAAAAAAATATTTCATTAATATTCCCTCAAACCTAACCAATCTCAACTACCCAACCATGAGTTCAAACTCATCCCAACCCCTTCTCACATGCTAATTTTTCTTAATTATCGAATTAACCCTGATTAGATAATCCCCCCTCCACTCATACTCTCTCCTATCTTCTCTATATTCTTGATCACATCCCCTAAGCCTTAAACCTAATCCTAAGCTACCCTTAAGGTTGTCAATTTCCATTAAAGCGTGATTATGAATTCAACCCTCCCCCTAAAGTCAAAGTTGTCAGGCTTGACTCTAAACCCTCACCCATGCTTCTTAAACCCTCACCCATACCTCATTAATGCTTTCATAAATGAAGCAATAATGGCTCTTACATATTCCTTCCACCACCCTCATTAATGACAGCCCTTCTAGACTTTTCTCCCCTTCCTCCATTTCTTCTATAAATAGGATGGATTTTGAGCTCAAATGGCCCTTGTTCTTGCCCTTGATTTTATGAAATATATATTGTTATAATGCTTGTAATTTTGAAGAGTTGATAGCATCCTTATGCTTCCCATATTTGGAGAATTGAAGAAGCAATCTTATGTTGCTCATGTTTTAGGGATTTTCATAGTGCTTTCTAGCTAATTTCTTAGTCATATTGTTATACTCTTCATTTCTAGAGCTAGAATGCATGTTTTTGAATCATTTAGATTACTTTTCATTTGAATCTTCCATTCTTAGGTTGTATTTGTCACTAGAATATGCATAATATGAGGGATATTGTGTCATTTTTCATACTCCTCCTAGATAGGAAGCAATAGATAAATTTTAGTGATTGCTATGTTTGCTAAACCCTTGTTTTCACTAATGCAATGATTTATTGAAGTGTTATGTATCTTAACAGGTACACAAATCACACACACATTTAGTACTATGATCACTGAATTTTCATCATTTATGTATAAATTTCAAGTTTTGAAGGAAGTTAATACAAAGATATTTTGTAATTTTTTGTGCCTGTGTAATTTTGTAAAGAGCTCAAGATCGCAGTTGCACTTGCAATTTGTTTAAAATTGAATGTAATACTAATAATGCATATGTCATATTATTAATAATTATATTAATATTTTCTTTTAGGAAATTAGGAATTATTAAATTAAGTAAATGTTATTGTTGCAAGGAATTAAGAAATTATCAATTAAGTCAATGGACTGCATGCCACGTGGAAAGCACCGAGGAATAGATGATGAAATATGTCAATGGTCGGATTAATATCTGTCACTTTGTTAGGAACAGTTCCAGACCTACAATAGTAATGAATCAAATGATCAAGTGGTTACGAAGCTTCACGAGCATTTTTTGGCCATTAGTGTTTGTTGTTATGAAGTTGCGATGAAGCATTTGGCAGATTGGTGTAACTTCAGAAAGGTTAATCAGTTACAAGATTAAACAGTTTAGAGGTTAAAAAAGGCTTTGTGTAGGACTTCATAACATTATATGACAACAGAGATGTTAAGAAGATCATCATCGTAACTTCAGAAGGGTTCCAAAGGCCTCTAATTTACATGTACCGAAGTTGAGACAGGGTTAGATTAACTATTTGTGTAACTTCGGAAACGGGCCAGCTTAAGATGACCAGATTGAATCTAATGGTGCATGGAAAGCTTTAAAATAAATTTGATCATGCTTTAAGGTTCAAGGCATTGCGTAGAGCTGCCACATGTCTAGGTGGGGCCAAGCTAAATGTAACATTTAATTAAAAGGCAGCATCTTATATTAAATCCAACGACAGGCGTAAAGCCTTAAGGATAAGATGCAAGGATAATAACCATCAAGGCAACACTACATAATGACACCTGGAAATTAGTGGGTTAAAGTCAAAAAGTCAAGGACTAGTTAAAGTATGACATATTGGATTTGATCTAACAACGAGCGTATTTCCTTGAATGCAAGATAAATGGTAGTTAATCAATGATGGAATGTGACATGCCACCATGTGTCCCATTATGCAAGTTACAGACTGTGCTTAATCAAAAGGTGGTTAGTTAAAGAATAGGTAAGTTAAGGATGATCCAAAGGTGGGTGCTTTTCTCTGAAAGAAAGTTGATCAGTTTTTAAGCTTCAAGGCACTGCGCCGTGATGACACATGTCTCTACCAAAATTAAAGCCGCAGATTATTGAAAGAACTCAAAGTAGAATAGATCTTGAAGATCTAACGGCTAACGTAAAGTCTCAAAGAAAAGTTTTTTGATCGTTAATCTTCAAGGCATTGTGTCCTGGTGATGTGTGTCCTAGATTCTAGGGCCCATCTGTAGCATAAGGAAATATATCTTGCAAGTAAGTTAAGGAAGATCGAATGGTGGGTGCAAATCCTTAAGATGAAACTGCTCGCTAGCTATCCTTTGAGGGAACATGATAGGTTGCCACATGTCTTGGTAGATGAATGTTATGAAAGACTTGCTTGAAACCGTTGGATGAGAAAGAAAGTTAGTACGATCAATGATTATGTTTTAAAATGGTAAAATCTAACAACAATTTTGAGCTCAGTAGAAGTAATGGAGAATGTGTGTGTCACCTGGAAATGAATTAAATGCATAAAATGATGGGATTGTTGGGTTTTAATTCATCATTCAAAATTATTGTGCATCATCGGCGAGTTCTAAATTGGAGCATTTTCAAAGAAAAGTGTTGTCAAAGCTATCAGATCATCTGCTGAACGGGTATTCTTTTATTTCTGTGATTAAATTTCTTAAAATCTTTCCAAACGTATTAGGACTTTTTGCAGTAAATACAGAGAGATATTAGAGATATAATATATAGTAAAATTTCAAATCCTAGATCACATAATGCCACCCAGGAGATAATTCAAGGGAGGGGTGGATTATCAGGAGAGAAATGTATGTGATGATTTACTCCAATAGTTGACTAGATCGACTAATGATTACACTAAATTGAAGGAAGAAATCTCTAAAGGCGCGTAGGTCAGAATTGCAGAGGGATTATATGACTATGGGAGATGGGTGCAGGATGCTAATATGGGCATAAACGGTTTGGCCCTTATCAAAATAGTTTTTGGCCAGAGGAGCTCTTTTGCTCCAAATAGTAATGTCTGGCAGTTTGATGTGGGTAAATTGGTAGTACCCGGGGTGTTTATGGATGTGGATTTACTCATGCAAATAGTGGAGAAGTATGATGAAATAGATAGGGTAGTGTTGGATAGAAAAGGGTACATCATGATTAGCATAACTGTTGAAGAGATAAGAGAAGTGTTTAGATTAAATGAACCACACACCCCTATGGAGAAAATTGATTTTAATAAATTCAGGGAAATATACCTAGCTCAGAGGAGCTATCTCAGGGGAGGCCCACTAAAAGAGTTTTTTGCAAGAGTGGGAGACCTAGTGTTAGTAGGTCCTAACACAAAAGAACCTTTTAAGGTTGATTTGTTCACTCCTAAGGACAGAGGAGTTTACAGGGTCTTGTGCCAGATCTTTGGGGAATATGAGGGGAATGAGATGCCAATCCATCTCATGTTTATGATGGTCCAAAGCCTACATCCTCAACTTGCCATTATTTTTTATTTTTCCCCATATTTGGCTGATTTGATTCATGAAGGTTTGAAATGTATTCAAAAGTCACAGCTCACCAAGCCTTTCACTTGGTATTCTTTACTCATGCACATGTTCCTGTTTAAAGGGACAAATTATTTTGAAGAAGAGATGAGCCTACAGAGAATCAGAGATGATGAGGATATGTCAATACAATTATGGAATGCTAATATGTCATGGGACAACAAGGAGGCTAGCTTCATCACATTTAATAGGTGTTTCACAGCTAGGCTCATAAGGTTACTTATTGGAGATGAGCCTAGAATCCCTGTATCACTGATGAAGTTTTTGAGACCCATAGAGCACAATCAGGAGCTCAAAATGGTGCATAACTAGGGGGATATTATTCTATACCTAGTTTCTACTGTGTTTAGAATGTATGGTTTCAGAGGAGTACCCCACATCCTACCATATAGGGTCCCTTTGAAATTAGGATTTGCAAAAATAATCAGGCAAATTGGTGGCCTGCAGGAAGAAGCACTTACAGGGAGAGAAAAAGGGACAATTTTCCCTACTATCACCAATACCCACTAATTCATCATCACAAAGGGAGGGTGGAAGAGCTTGCAGACTTTCTTTGAGCCTTATCACTTAACTACTACCATGGTAAGATGTGTCGATCCTAAAGCCTTCATAAAGGATATGTTCAGGAAGAAGACTAGATACTTGGTGTTGGACCACCAATTTAACTTCCTATAGGATATCATCAGGGATGAGTTTGACATGATTGAGAAAGAAATAAAGAAAGAGAAATGGCTGGCTTACAAGAAAATCCTGGACTTTGTGCAACATTTTGATAAAAAATATAACCCCTTGAGGGAATTTCATCCATGGGCTTAGAAAATTGATTCATTAATGACAATGTTTGAAGAAATTATACAAGCATTGAATCAGAAAAGAGAACAAATATTGTAGAAAGAGCCAGAAAGGCCTAAAGTAGTATTGAGTAGGATCATTCCTACTAGAGGGGGGCCTCCTGGTAAATATGTTGTATATCAAAGGAAAGGATAGAGTGTAGTGGTACCCAAAGTAGAAAAGACTACTCATCCAAAGGGTAAGAGGCCACTAGAGGCCAGCTCTAGAACATTTCCAAGCCTGAAGAGGCATAGGGTTGGAGAAGAAGCCCAACAAGAATCAAATGTATATTCTCCATCCCAATCTCCCCTACATATATATGATCAAGTTGTTGCAGAGCAGCTACTACAAATGGGGAATGCTGGTCAAATTTTTTTCACATCTAAAGAATTACAATAAGGCACACCAACAGCTCCTAAAGTTAGTGAGTTGGACCTTATAGTGGAAGAATATGTTGGAAAGGAATTAGACCCACTCACACAGTAAGCCAATGACAAGTTTTTGTCTGATGAAAATTTTGTTAAGTCCAAGGCCTTTTTACAATTCTTATGGAGAATTCATATAAATGAACTCAAAGAAAATTTTTAGAAGAAGCAGGAAGAACACCCTAGCAAGGATAAGGAGGAGCTTGAAACTGAAATCAAGCAGGAAATGATGTCCAAGTTTGCCAAAATAACTCTAGATGAGGGAAGGGAACTAGTGAATAAGGAGGGTGTATTAATACTTCCTGAATGGGACATTGCTTATGTGATTGTCTTTGATGCAATCATAAAAGAAACCACTACAGTGCATGCCATAGAAGCACAAGCTTAGAAAGCTTCAAAAGCCATAAAATTTAGTGAAGACCGTGTTGCACTAGTAATGTGGCATATTAAGAAGAGAAGAAATAAGGCAACTGATAAAGAAAACCAAGTTGACCATTCAGGAAATCTGCTTGTTAAGAGAGTTGTTGATACAAGGGTTGTGGAAGCAGCAAACATCACTCTAGAATCAACAAAATTTGGGGTGAAAGTATCCCGAAAGTTGGAGGATGAAAATAAAACCCTAGAGGAGATATTTAGCACAATTTTGAAGGGGTAAAATGAACAAAAATTGTCAAATTTGGAGAAGGACAAAATCATAGACCAGCTATGGGGTCAATTGTTTATCTAGGCTTCACCCCAAAGAATGATAGCAGCAAAGGCATATCAACCCTCTTCCTCTAGCCCAATAATAGAGTTTCCTCCTTCTCCCTCTCCTTCAAGCTTCAGCTCAGAAGTTGAATTGCAATATGAAAAGAATAAATTGATAGTAGAAAGGAAAATCTTAGAGAAGGCTAGAAAATGATGGGATAAAGAAAGCACCAAGTTCAGGGAGGGAAAATTGTTTGTAAAATAGTTATATGAGGATAAGTTAAGGACCACTATAATGCGCTTTGTTGATAGATTATATATGACAACTATTTACTCTCAGGGAGAGAATTTAAGAGGTATAATAAATTCTTATGATAAAGATCAGGTCTAGGTGGATGCCCTCATGAAACAGTGGAAGGATAGAAAGGGCGAGGTAAAGTCATTTTTTGATGAGTAGAAAAGGAATGATGGTGTGGAACTGGATATTGTCCTAACCTCTACCTATAAATGTCTTAAATATTTAATTAATCTAGACATTGAGAAGAGTGTAATAATCAGGAAGGCACAAGCCCTTAGAAAAGAATACTCCCATTTACGTTTTGAAATAT
The DNA here is from genome assembly GCA_018584345.1 of Thuja plicata. Taxonomy (NCBI): domain Eukaryota; kingdom Viridiplantae; phylum Streptophyta; class Pinopsida; order Cupressales; family Cupressaceae; genus Thuja; species Thuja plicata. The sequence continues at coordinate 6,769,192 of MU223423.1, forward strand.
TCCCAGCCATATTTAAAAAGAATGGCCATTTGAAGAGAGAGCCACTATGGAAGAAAGAAGTTGGTGATGAGATAGCTATCAGGATAAACAACATAGTAAATATGGATAGTATAGTAGTATTTGTAGAAACAATTGCCATTATTCAATATGCTAGAGCATTCTTCAATTTTTAGAGGGAAGAAATTAAGCGAACAAAGAGAAATTGGGAGAGGATAAATGGTAACATAAAGGAGATCCTCAATTTTGCATGGCCCAGTGATGAGGTGTTTACTTCATGGAAAGACAGGTTTTTAGTAGGTTCCATAGAGGAAAAAAAATAAGAGAGTTAACTGATTGGTGGTTTTCCATTTTTGAGTGACAACAACAATTTTGTATGGTAGCTTCTTAACAGTAGCAAAGAAATTAAAGAGGACAGGTGGTCGAAGACAAAGAATTCCAAAAAATCTTGTAACAAAGTGGTTATCACTTCCACTGATTTTTGTCTTTTGTATGAGTCATGTAATTTGTCCTCACTCCAATTGATCTAAATCTTGTTGCAATCCAACTCTATAAGAGGATTACCAAGATCATTGGAAAGGGCTGGAAAATTTTGTATTGTAAGCTTTTGCAAAGTTTCAGTCTGAGAAATATAGTAGACATTGTACTGGTTAAGTGTGATAAACAGAAGTAGAGTTGAAAGATCTCTTGAAAATTATTGAAGAGGTTATTTATGAATACAATTTGTATGTTGGATGTGATTTTCTATACTTAATACAAAGATCCTAGTTCCAATCTCTCCTGTTGTTGGAAATATGGATGGAGTAACTGAGAGGGGAGAGGTGAATCAGTTACTACCAAAATAAATCCACAATTCCTTTAGATGTCTTAGATATAAACTGTTGTAACTCGGTAAATTAACTTATTATGTTCTTTAAACATTCACAGTGATTGACATGCATAAAACAAATAACATGAACACAAGTA
>MU223423.1:6785172-6799113 GCA_018584345.1 Thuja plicata
AGAAGTTTTAGCAGTATTTGTGGTCCCTTGACTGAAACAATGAGAGGGAATAGGAAAGAGTTTAAGTGGACTAAAGGGGCTGAGAAGAGTTTTGAACTGTTAAAACAAAAAGTTACAGAACAACCTAATTCAGCACTTCCTAATTTTAATAAGGTGTTTCAAGTAGACTGTGATGCTAGTGGTACTGGAATAGGAGCTATTTTGAGCCAAGAAGGTAAACCTGTTGCATATTTAAGTGAGAAGTTAAATGATGCCAAGAGAAAATATTTTGTTTATGATCAGGAATTTTATGCTATAATTCAGGCATTGAAGAAGTGGAGACACTATCTACTTCCTAAGGAGTTTGTTTTATATACCGACCATCAAGCTTTGCAATATTTGAATAGTCAAGGAAAGTTGAATCAAAGACATTTGAAATGGGTTGAATTTTTGTAGAGTTACACATTTGTTTTGAAACACAGGAGTGGAAAGTCTAACAGAGTTGCAGATGCTCTTAGCAGAAGACAACTTTTGCTAACAGAGTTGCAGATCAAGGTGGTTGGGTTCAAGGAACTCAAGAGTTTGTATCTAGAGGATCCTGATTTTGGTGAAGCTTGGAAAGCTTGTACAGACCCTTTTACTCTAGATAGAATGAAGTGGCTGGATTTCATCATTTAAGATGGAATGTTATTCAGAGGGAGCCAATTGTGCATTCCACGAAGTTCTATGAGGGAAAATCTCATCAAGGAGAAGCATAGCGGAGGATTGGTTGGACATTTTGGTTGAGATAAAACCCTTGCTCTGGTTAGCGAGAATTATTATTGGCCACAGTTGCAGTAAGATTTCAAGAATTTTGTACAGAGTTGCAGAGTATGTCAAATGGAAAAAGGAGCAAAGCAAAATACAAGATTGTATCAACCATTACCTGTACTAGAGAAGCCTTGGAAGGATATCAGTATAGAATTTGTTCTTGGTTTACCAAGGACTCAGCGGGGACATGATTCAATTTTTGTGGTGGTTGACAGGTTTTCAAAGATGGCACATTTCATTCCCTGTAAGAAGATAAATGATGCTACTCATGTGGCTAGATTGTTTTTCAGAGAAGTGGTGAGACTTCATGGTCTGCCAAAGAGTATAGTTTCAGGTCGAGAAACTAAGTTTGTTGGATATTTCTGGTGCACATTGTGGAAGAAGTTGAAGAAATACTTGAAGTTTAGCTCATCACATCATCCACAGACAGATGGACAGGAAGAGGTGGTGAATAGGAGTTTGGGTAATTTGCTGAGATGTTTGGTTGGAGATAAGAAAACAGGCTGGGATTTGATTCTACCACAGGCAGAATTTGCTTACAATAATTCTATCAATAGGAGCACTGGTAAATCACCATTCCAGATTGTATATGGAAGTAGTCCAATAAATGCATCTGAATTGAGAAAGATAGATAAAGGAGAAATAAGTAGTGCTAAAGCTGAGGATTTTGCAGAACACTTGAAGAACATCCATGAGGAAGTGAGGAAGCACATTACCACAATGAATGCACAGTATAAGGCTAAGGCAGATGAGAAAAGGAGACACAAAGAATTTCAGGTTGGGGATGAAGTCATGGTTCATTTGCAGAAGGAGTGATTTCCAGTTGGTACGTATAACAAGTTGAAAATGAAGAAGTTTGGACCATGTAAGATACTGAAGAAGCATGATTAATGAAATGCATATGAGGTAGAATTGCCTAGTGAGCTGAATATTTCACCAGTGTTTAATGTTTCAGATTTGATAGAGTATCATGAAGGAGGTGTTGAAGATGAGATCACAGTGGCACAGTGGAGTATTCCAGTAAGTAGTTCAGATACCAAGGAGATTGAAGACATGCTAGACAGTCGTGTTTGTAGAAGCACAAGGAATAGCACATATGAAGAATATTTGGTCAAGTGGAAAGGATGACCTGTTGAAGATTCATCATGGCTGACAAGGGAGGAGGTTAACCATCTTGGTTTTCCTCTGCACACCTGAGACATGACAGGCTCACTTCTCAAATTACCCCAGGTGCCTGATGCAGGAGCATCCTGGGTGTAAGGGCAATCTTGCATCACCCAAAAATATGTGTTTTTTCTATTTAATAAGGGCTATTTTGTACAAAGCTACTATTTTTCGAAACTTACTATTTTTAGTAAGTTGGTCGTTTGAACTCAGAATGTTCTAATTTTCTAGGTGAAGGTTCATCTTAGTCATATAAGAATGCCAGTTGAATTTCATTGCCAGATCATCTGTATTGGTGAAGTTATTAAAGATTTACTGTTGAGATTTTAGGGTGCAAAACCTTTGAGCTCAATTTTCAGGACCTTAGAGGCTTCAGATCGAGGTCGAACCCCCAGTTGACTCACGCTTCGCTAGTTAGGCACTGTAGATCATGATCTCCCCTTTCCAAAAAGTGGTTATAATAGCCAATTGGAGCTACATTTCAAAAGTTATGACTTCCAGAAGTTGGGCTACCTAATCTCATGTTTTGTAAATATTTAAAGCCGACCCTTTTGTAATAAAAGTGAAAAATAATTAAATGCTAAGGGTAGTCGGCCTTAATGGCTAGATTTTTGGAACCTTCTCGGGCGGTGGAAAATTGCCTATTTAAGGAAGGCCCGTGGTGTTTTCTAGGGCAGTTCTGGGTGGTTATTTGAGGCTTTGTCCTAAAGATTATTGTAAGGGATGCCCATGTGGCTTTTGATATGTAATTCTTAAGTTTTTAATTCCACATTTGTGGAGCCAATAAGAAGCTAATTTTTTGTTCTTGCAAATTTTTGTTGTTTCTCTTTGTTTCTGTCATGTACTTGTGGTATTAAGGGGAGTCCCCTTCATCAGTAAGATATACCCAAAATATAGAGACCTACTCTGTCAAGCATCATAGTTATAGTCCACAAACCAGTCTTCACCAAATCAACTATAACATCCACAATATGCAACATAAAGCCAAGTGATCTTAGGAATAAGGTCAACACACATCCTTGTTCAAATATTCATCTTTGATCATTTTGAATCATTCATACATTATTTGTACACTTCTGCAGTCAAGTAACCAATTTGTTCTCTCCACAGAAACATATGTTAACATCAATGACAAAACATGAATATTAATAATATAATCAGTAACAAAAATTGATATCATCCAACAATATCCCTCTTTGGCATTGATGGTAACATATGTAAAAATCCATCAACCTAAAATGTACTCTCTCTCAATGAAATCTTCTCAATATCCTCAACACAAATCTCCCCAAAATAGTAGGGATTTTCACATTGAATCTTTCCCCCTTTGGCAGAAATGGCAAAGGGTGCCATAAATCATTCGTAGTCTCTTGTAAGGTGTCTCTTTTTCAAATCTCCATGTCCAACCAACCAGGGGCAAAATCACCCAAGTGTGCTCTAGTGTTCCTTCGATCACTCCCCTTGAGGAGTAGATCCATACATCAAGTCCAAAAGATTATATAGCTCTAAAATCCACTGGACTGATGCATATCTACATCAAATAATTACCACAAGGAGGGGCCATCACCCCAAGCATGCTTCTGAGGTATTCAAAAAAATATTATGTAAAAGGTTTTGTAAATATATCTACTATCTATTCCTTTGTGCTTCTAAGGTATATAACTTCCAATCTAGCAACATGACAAAAAATTTCTTCATAGTCTATGCCTTCTTGTTGTGAGTAGCCTTTACATACCAATCTAGCCTTTTTTCTTACCACTGTTCCTTCCTCATCCATTTTGTTTCTGAAAACTGATTTAGTGCCAATCACATTATTTTTCTTAGGTCTTGGAACCAATTCCCAAGTATTTTTTTTCTTTATTTTTTCAAGCTCTTATTCCATATCTTTAGTCCAATATTCATCTCTACATGCTTCATCAGTAGTTTTTGGCTCAAATTGAGAAATCAAACAAATATAATCTCTAACTTTAGATCTAGTCATCATTCCTTTTCTTACATCACCAATTATTTGATCTTCGTGATGGTTCTTCTTCACATACCTCGTAGTCTTTGGAGTCTCAGTAACCACAATCATCTCATCTTCAGTTACATGTTCAATCATCAAAGGTTCTTCTGGTTCAACAGTAACCTATTTCATCTCTGTAATCTGACCACAGTTGTATATTCTTTCCTGAATCTAAAACTTTTCATCTATCCTCACATTGGCACTTTCAATAAACATTCTCAATCTCAGTTTGTAACATTTGTATTCTTTAATCTTAGTAGAATAACCAATAAAAATTCCTTCATCACTTCTAGCATCAAACTTGCCTATCTCATCATCTCTCTTGATATAACATTTACTTCCAAATATTATGAAATATTTCACAGTAGGTGTATGATCAAACCATAATTAATAAGGATTTTTACTTGTACCTTCTCTGACCTGAATCTTGTTCAATTTGTACACAACAATACCAATAGATTCTCTCCAATGAACATGTGATACATTTCCTCTCAGCAGCATATTCCTTGTAGCATCCAATATAGTTTTGTTTCTTCACTTTGCAGACTCATTCTGTTGTGGTGTCCTAGGTGCAGATGTCTGTCTGAATATTCCATGCTCTTCACAGTATGAATTAAATAACTCTAATGTAAAATCACCACCTCTGTCTGATCTCAAACATTTTATCTTCAATCTAGATTCATTCTCAACTTTTCCTTTAAATTACTTGAATTTGTCAAATGCTTCATATTTCTCTCTCAAGTATGCAACCCACATCATCCTAGAAAAGTCATCAACAAAAAGTATAAAGTACCTTTCACCATAGTATGATCTTGCTCTTGTAGGACCACATAGATCTGTATATGCCAGATCCAACTTCCCTTTTGCTGAATAAGCTTTGCTTTTAAAAGTGCCTCTAGTCTGCTTCCCCATAACACACTCTCTACACATAGTGTTAGATGGCTTCACTGTCTTAGGCAGATCTCTTACTCCATTTTTCATACTCACCTTCACAATGTTATCACAGTTAACATGACAAAATATTTTGTGCCATAGCCAACTATCATCAATCTTCACAATAAAACAAGAAGCTTCAGATGTGTTCAATTCAAATACATTACCTCTAGATTTTGTGGCTGTGAAATTATGTCAGATACCTGCAGTTGCAAACACACACTTCAATGAACCATTATGGGGTTAGCTAGTTAGAAAAAATGACAAAATCAGAATACTGAAACACTCAAGGCTAACCGACATTGGCTCATTGCATTCTAGTAGGCAGGAATCTGAATCTTTCTCTTAGGTCATTCCAAGAAATAGTGACTACACCAGATCCTAAATGAAGGATTTGAAAGCTAAATGAAATATTTATTCTATATGATATGCAAATGCAAGATGTTTTTGTTCTTTTCAAAGCCCAAATTGAAAGTGCTCTATATTATGAAGTTAGCATGTAACTAAAAACAATTAACAAATCTAAGTAATTGAAACTAAGAATGCAAAATGCTTGAATGCTAAACACGGTATAATAACGATAGCTAAAATTGGGATCCTTTGTGAAGGAAATGAAGCTCTCTTTTATAGAAAATCTCTCCCAAAATCAATGGTTGAGATTAGAGAAAATCTGTGGCTCGGATTTGATTTAAGGAACCACAATCCATGTGCAATGCATTTGATTGGTCGAAAGATTTAGTCTTTTTGGAAACTTCCAAAATCATTTTTCAATTAACAACTTTGTTTTCAATATGATAAATAGATAAGATTAAGTTAACTGAATAAAACAAATTTGTTTCCAAAATGAGAAAATATAATAATAAATTAACTGAATAAAGGAGATTTATTTCCAATTCAAAAATTAGTTGATGACATCATATGCATTTTTAAAGATTTAATTGATTTTAAATGCATATTTTAATTCAAAAAAATAGTTGATGACATCATATGCATTTTTAAAGATTCAATTGATTTTAAATGCATATTTTAATTCAAAAAAATAATTGATGACAACATATGCATTTTTAAAAATTTAATTGATTTTAAATACACATTTTGTTTTTATTAATTAATTTAATTCCTTTTTGAATTTTATTGACAATTTAGTAATTTTATTTAATTAATATATTAGAATATCAATTAAATAATTAACTTAAGGTTTATTTGCCAATGTATTATGATTTTAGGAATTAGTTAATTAATCAAGTACAATGATTGATTAGGACCTAGAATGCAAGTCATATTAGCTTGAAATTGATGAATTGCATGTTTAATTTAGGACTTAGAATTATCAAAATTAGGGTTTCTTGATATGAGAATGAGATTAAGGATCTAGGGTTTAGGTGACCACTTTTAGGTCATGTTACATTTTCCCCTCTTTGATTTCATGTGTGATCAGCGCATTGGTTCAAAGACCTATTAGCAAGAAGAACCAGAATAGTTTGATTTGAAGCGATGAAACCATTCTTTTGAATAAGATCAAATTTAAGCTTGATTGGATGAAGATCAATCAAAATATCTAAAATAGAATGCTCATTTTGATTTGAAGTGATGAAACTGAACATCTGTCAGGAACTCTTAAACCTATTGATTGGTTTGAATGAATAACCATTTTGATTTGAAGAGATGAAATTGATTACTGTTAAAATATTTGATTACTAAGAAAATTGAATTGATTTGAAACAATGAAGCCAATTTGATCAATGTATCTAGTTTCAATAATGAATAGATTGTATAAGACTGATCTTGTCTAGCTTCAAGTGTATTCATCATTGTATAAGGCCATTGATTAGGTTGCCTTTGATTTTAAGATGATATCAACTTGATTTGATGCGATGAAGCTAAGATGCCCCAAGTGATGGGGTTTTGATTGAGGATATGATCACTAGAATGTTGATGTCCTAATCCTGCCCCCTCGGGAGTGAAATCAAAATGTGGCTAGGTGCCCAAGTGATCAGAATCAATTGGATTGATAACATGATGCAATAAGAAGTTTATCTGATTAGAAAGAGGTCCCAAGCGATTAGGAAAAAAGATGTACTTGATGGGAGGTCTTGATGATCAAGATTGACCAAAAGTATGATACATTGATTGACTGGAAGAAAATTATGAGAGATTTCCATTGGTTGGAGTCTAGAAGACTGATTGTGCAAGCGCTCAGCTGCTGTTGATTGCAAAAGTGAAACGTTAGATTTTGATTTTGATCTTGAAAATGGAATTAGGATAGAAGAATTAGTGAGTGGTGTCATGTTCACACACAACTAACCACTTGAAAAAATGAATATTGATCAATAAGAACCTCAGATCCTTTACATTGGAGAGAGGTACTGATATTATGCAGATTTCAACACCATGCAAATGCAGATGCCCATGGAAGACTAACATCAATGCAACCTAAGGTGTAGTCATTGAACCTTTAGCAACGAAAATTTTCATCATCGAGCATTTTTGGAACATTGGAGTTGATAAAATCCTTATTGGTGCCACTGCGACCATAAGAATTTGAATACAAATTTCATCGGATAAGATATGAGAAATTAATGTAAGCATCAAGGCACAAAAGCTGAGATGACCTAAGCATTATTTCTAGTTGATGTTGCAAGAGTGCACCAGTATCAAGGCATTCAAAGCCAAGATAACCATGAGTATGATCTTGTGTAAACAAGTAGAGCAATAACAGTCAATGAGATAGTTGTGACCTCACCTTGGCATGCAAGTAAAAAAGATGAAGGAATGTGTGGCTTTTCCACCTTAATGTAGGAGCTCTTACCATATACACCCTATTTATTTGACATTGTTCAATCATCAGGACCACACCAACAAGAAGTAGACAAAGAAAATATTAACGAAAATCAATAAGAATAGACAACATACAAAGAGAAGTTCAACATACTTTAGCCAATTTCAAAGTTTTCATATTTGTACATGTATGAGGTGTTGAGAAACAGCGTCATGCTTGTGAGTGCGATGTGTTTGAGTGCTATTGATTTTTTGTTTACATTTTCAGTATCCACTATGTGTTAAGAAACACAGATGCGTCCAAAGATAGTGTTGAGAAACACTTTTGATTAGGGTGTTGAGAAACACCTATTGCATTAGTAGTGAGATGTCCTTTAGAAATGACAATATTACTGACTCTGGTGTAAGCCAAAGATGCAATATGATTGGGGACCCATGTCCCTAGGTAAAAAAATCTGATTGTGATGACTGACTTGACTCATACTACGAGGAAAAATCTGATTTGATTTCCCCAGAGTATTACTCTGGATTTGTTTCAAGGAAGGAGGGTTCTCAGAAAAACCAAAGTGTCACAAAAGTGACTGAAAGATATGTAAAAACTGAAGCAAAGGATTGCCAAGACTGAGCATTGATAGATGGAGCATTGAGTACAATGACTGAAAGATTTGTACAAACTAAAGCAAAGGATTGCCAAGATTAGGCATTGATAGATGGAGCATTGAGTACAAGAGGTGCTTGTTTACTAGGTTTTCACCTACTTGGCAAAGATTCTTATTTTGCTACCATGGCGCTTGTTTACTAGGTATTTACCAAGGCACTTTTTCAAAATTTTCAAATTTTTTTGTACTTTTCCATTTTGTATTTTTTGGATTTTTCTCTTATTTTTTTTTCTCTTTTTATTTTTATTTTTTTTCTCTTATTTTTTTTTTTTTAAATTTTTATCTTAATATTTTTTTTTTCTTTTTTTGATAATTTTGATTGGTGCATCAAGGTGCCTATTGCTAGGTTTTCACCATGATGATAATTTTTTTAGGAATTTTTCCAATTTTTATTCTTTTTTTAGGATCATAAGTATGTACATGGTGTTGATCACTGAGAATGCCTTAGGTGTAGAACTTATTTAGATAGAGAGTATTGATGGGCTCCCGAAGGTGTTGTCCTTCAAGTGTGGAGAGTCAATAGGCTCCAGAGCTAAATGTTGCAGTAATGATACAAGGACCCAGTGAGTTGGGTTCAAATTTACCCTTTTTTTCTCTATGTGACTGATTATGTGGGCTTTCTCTCAACACTAGGTCTCCCACTTGAAGTTCTCTTGGTTTGACCTTTTTATTATAACCTCTAGAAATTATTTTCTGGTAAGCTTTGAGGTGATCAAATGCCACTAGTTGATGTTCATCTAGTAGTTCTAGTTCGTGCAACCTTGAGACTCTATGGTCTTCATCTGTGATAAGCTTTCGTAGGGAAACCCTCAAAGATGGGAGTTATACTTCTATGGGTAGTAGTGCTTCTACTCCATAGACAAGCACAAAGGGGTTGCCCCAATAGGTTTTTTGATACTCATTCTATATGCCCATAGTGTGGGATTGATCTACAGATGTCAATCCCATCTAGATTTGTTCACAGTATGGTACAAGATTTTCAGAAAATTTTTATTAGAGGCCTCGACCTATCCATTACCCTATGGATAATAAATGGAAGAGTAGTGTTTTTTGATCTTGAAGTTCTCACAAAGTTCTTCGATATTGGTGCTTTTGAAATATCCTCCATTGTCAGTTAAAATGGCTGAAGGAATTCCATATCTACAGATAATATGATTCAAAATAAGTAGGGCTACTTGCTGGCCTGTAGCTTTGATAAGTTGGACTGCCTCCACCCAATTTGTGAAATACTCAGTGATGGTAATGATGGATTTGTGCCCATTAGAAGAAGATGGGTGTATATGACTGATGAGGTTGAATGCCCACTGTTGGAAAGGCCAGTGTGTGATAAAGGGAATCAGTTCCCATGTTGGAGAATGTATAAGATTACCATGAAATTGGAATTTGTTACACGTATTTGCATATCTTACTACCTCTTTTTCTATATCTGGCCAGTAGTACCCCGCTCTTAGCAGTTTTTGGGCCAAAGTCAAACCATTAGAGTGAGAACTACAAATATCATCATGGACCTCATCTAATGCATGTTTAGACTCCTCTTTTTCTAGACACCTAAGAAAATCACTGTCTAGTCCTCATCTATAAATATTTTTAGCTATGAGAACATACCATGAGGCATTTCGGATAAGGTGCCAGTGTTCATTGCGGGTAAGTGTATTAGGCATGACCTAATGGTGAAGGTAGGTGTAGATATGTTTATATCAAGAAGATTCTTGTCCTATGATAGAATAGACCATGTGGGAGTCTGGGGATTTGTAGGTAGGGAAATGAAGTTCTTCAACTAGGAACTCATAGCATAAATCATCCTCTTGCGGTTGTGAGGATGCTAATGTAGCCATGGTATCAGCTGCTCTGTTCTATGTCCTTGAGACCTACTGGAATGTGATGTATGTAAATTTTTTCTTAAATTAATCAACCATTCTCTTATAAGGAATTATTTTATCATCCTTAGTCTAGTATATTTTGTTGGTTTGGTTGATGACAAGTTAGGAGTCCCCATATATGTGTAGCTCTTATATGTTCCATTCAATTCTCAGTTTGATTCCATTAACCAAGACATCATATTCAACATTGTTATTTGTACAAGGGAATAGTAGCTTTTATGCCTTTGGTATGGAATAGCTTTGAGGTGTTATCAACAAGACACCTACACCTCATCCCATTTGTGTAGAAGATCCATTGAAGAACATTTTTAATGACGTGTGTTATGTGCAAAATGCAATTGTCTGGAAATTTAGCATTGATTGGGAGATGATCTTGTAATGGAGTGTTAGCCAATTGATATGCAATGGCTTGTCCATTAATTGATTTGTGCTCAATCTATTCAATGTCAAAATCATTGAGGAGCATGACCCATTTAGCTAGTCTTCCAGTCAAATTTTCTTTACTTAAAAGATATTCCAGTGGATCGACCTTTGGAACTAGTTTTGTGGAATGTGCTAACATACAATGTCTCATTTTCTAAGATGCAAATACAAATGTGAGACAATATTTCTATATCATGAAATACTTCATCTCATAAGAGACCAATTTTCTACTAATGTAATATATGCCTTGCTCTTTCTTGTTGTCATCCTCTTGTTCCATAAGTGTCCCTAGTGATGTTGTTGTGATAGATATATAAGATTAATGGTTTTCCTAGTGTAGGAGGCATCAATAGTGGTGGGTTAGCTACGTATGGTTTGATTTGATAAAATTTCTTTTTACATTCTTCATCCCATTCATATGTGACTCCCTTACGTAGAGTTTTTTTGAATGGTTGAGATTTGTCTGCTAACTATGAGATAAATCACCTAATGGATTGAATTCTTCCTTGAAGTGTCCTCATCCGACTAATGTTTTTAAGCATTGACATCTAAAGGATTTATTGCACCTTTGAAGGATCTACTTCAATCCCTTTTTCTGAATCAATGTAACCTAACAAATTTCCTGAGGTCACACCAAATGCATAGTTTTTTGGGTTGAATCAAAGCTTGAACTACTCCATTCTGTCAAGGATTTTACCCAAGTCTTCTAGGTGTGTTGATCTTTCCATAGTTTTAACCTGTGTTGATTTTCCAATGTATTATGATTTTGGGAATTAATTAATTAATCAAGTATGATGGTTGATTAGGACCTAGAATTCAAGTCTCATTAGCTTGAAATTTATGAATTTCCTATTTGGTTTAGGACTTAGAATTATCAAGATTAGGGTTTCTTGATATGAGACTTAGATTAGGGGTCCAGGTTTTAGGTGACCACTTTTAGGTCATTATAGATTTAGTACAAGATGCAATCAAACTAACAAATTTATTTTTATCTCCAGTCATATGATGTAAACAACCACTATCTATAACCCATTCATATTTCTTTTCAACAAAAGATACTATGGATTTTTCCTCATGTATAGGCTCATCATCCTTTATAGAAATAAATCCAATTTCATCATAGTCACCATCATCATCAGAAATACCCTCACTAGAATAATAGCATTCCTTCACTTTAGGATACTTTGATTTGTAAAAATTAGGTTTGTACTTAGGAACCCTTGTAGGAAATCTAAATGCAAAGTGACCAATCTTGTTACATAAAAAACATTTCAAAGGTAATTTTCCTTCAAATTTACCCTTACCTCTCTTTTATCTTCTAGAAATCAGTGGAACCACTTTGTCTAGCTTTCTTTCTTCCTCCTTTATCTATTCCCATTCATCGACATATTATTGAAGCTCTTATCTTTGGTCACCATTGCTGGTGCTCACATTTTGAGATAAGGTCTTTTTTTTCTTATGCACGGTTGCCTTGAATGTTGACTCAACATTAGGTAAAGTATCTCCCAATTCTGTGGCCTCAAAATTAGTTATCTTTCCAATAAAAAAATCTCTAGTGAAGTTCAATGTCAAAGGTATAATCTCCTCTATAGCTTGTACTTTGGTTCTATAAGAAGGTGTCAAAGATCTGAGTATCTTTGTAATCACCTCTTCCTTACTGTAAGTACCTCTAGAAGATCTAATGTCAGTAACAACTTTAGTAATTCTCTATCCATATGCCCTAATTTTCTCATCTTCTCTCATCTTTAATGATTCCATCTTTGTATTCTATTTCTATAGGTTTTCTTGTATTTTAAATTTGTCTCCTATATATAATGCTTCCAGTCTTGTCTAGATATCATGTGTAAAATTCAAGTCTTTTACTTCTGTGAATTCACCTTCAGAAAGTGCACTGATCAAAGATTCCCTTGCAACCATATTACATGAAAATAACTTCTTTTCATCTTCAGTTGCCTTCACCAGGTCAACCTCAGTCTTTATCTTCTCATTCTTCTTTGTGATCATCTAATAGTCAATTCCCAAACATATCGAATGTGTTCTCATCTTGTTCTGATAACTGTCAAAGTTTTTTGGATGAAATTTTGGACTATCCTTCCTATAGTAAGTCATCTTTAGGATCACGTAAAGTTGTTAATATTTATCTCTACAGACTAGTAGCTCTGATACCAATTGTTAGGATTAATAGTCCACAAGACAACTGAGAGGGGGGGTGAATAAGTTGTGATATACATTATTAAACTTCAAACTTTGTAAACCAAATATGCAATATAAATGATAACACAGTAAATTCCAACACAATAACACAATACTTGTTGTCGAGGAAACCCTATTAAAGGAAAAACCCCAGTAGGAATTAGCACCCACAAATAATGTAATGAGAGTATATTATCTATGTTAAAAGATTTAGCCCTGTTAGGAGCTTATTACAACATTACAGTACATATTACCTGTTAGGAGACAGACCCTATTAGGAGTAAACAAAATTAGTAGGATCACTATCTAGGCACATTGCCCAAAGAGGGTTAAAGCCACCTTCAAGGATTCACAATCCGAACAAGGGAATGTAGGAATATACAATCCAGTGAACTGTCTATTAGAAACTATCTTTCTTGGTCAGTTCCAATGAAGTATAACCATCATCTCTGCTCTACATCCATTAGCCAACAAGACTTACAGCTTCCATAATTCTCTACCTTTTCAAAATCTACCAAATCTTTCCAAAAGAAAATATCTCATATATACTCATTTTACAATAATTCATCAAGTCAGCCAATTAAGCTTTCCCAATACATTATTAATAAATTAGGTTAGCCAATTAAGGCTTTCCAATACACAAATAATTATATAACCACTTGATAAGATACACACAGTACCTATAAGAAGAAAAAATCAATTACAATCCATCACATATACTCTGAGATTGGAAATCCATGCTCACAATTCATTTTACATGCTACATGGGTAAAAGCACAATAATCTGTCACCCTTTTACAAAGGAAAAGGACGACAAAATCAAAGTTGTTCAGCTTCAATAGTATAAAAGTGACATTTATGTTTGGAATTTGAAGATGATGTAAACTAATAAAATGTTTTAAAATGGATGAAGTTTATGATTAATATTTTTAATATTTTTTTTGAATAAGTTTTGATATATTTTTTTAATGCTTAAAGATGATTTTTCAATTGCAGAAACATGCTAAAAATTAGGGGTCTAGTTCCCGCCAAAACATTATATGTAAATAAACATTTTTTCCCCTAATTTCAAAATATGTTATAGATGACATATATAGCTAGTGCATGAAGAAATAAA
>MU223423.1:6814473-6825668 GCA_018584345.1 Thuja plicata
TCATAGTTTCTTCTCCAAGAAATATTACCTGAAAAAGGATAATAACCACAAGTGGATCTCCCATAATTGGGATCTCCCTTTAGATATGAATCAGTAAAATATGATAAAGTAAAAATAGATTGAGAATTAGTAAATACATCATTCATTTCATAAATAGATTTTGTAAACCAAATGAAATCATCACTAGATGCATAATCAAAAGTAGAGCTAGTATAGGCACTATCAATAATATTACCATTATCATAATGAGGAAGATTAGAGTTTAGAGAAGGAGGTTGGTCCTCCATAATAACCATTTGAGTGTCACAAAATTCATAATCCACTTTAGAGAAAATAGGAACATCATCTCTTGTAATACATGAGGGCAAAGTGACATTGTGAAATGTATCAATAAGTTCATCTTCTTGATCTAACATATCATCAAAAGCAGAATATGTATGAGAATAAGAAACATCATCAAATTGTAACATGTCATCTCTATGAGGAAAATAGGTAGCTAGGGGATCATCCCAAAAATAAGCATCATCACATGGGTCATCCCAAATAGGAAAGTTATTCAAAGGATACATAATGTCACAGTGCGGTGTAGAGTTTTGGTGAGTTTGAAATGTGTTCTCCAGGACATGCCAAGCCTGATGAGCCTCAGTACAATCAGAGATAAGGTGACATAAGTCTGGATTTAAAGAGAAGCCAATTAGACCAAATGCTTCCTGATCTTTCAACTTCTAGGAATCATGGTCAGTTTGAGGAGCGATGGATGTCAGTTTCAAAATTGGTGAAGAAATGATATCCAAAAGGTGTTGAGATTTTAATAAAATAGACATGTGTGTCCTCCAAACAGAATAATTGGAACTTGTAAGTTTAAATTTTGGCATTAATGTTGACATGAAAAAAAATGAAAGAGAACCTTTATTAAAATAATATGAACAACATTTAAGCAATAACTTTGACTAACTTGATTACCCAAAAGATTTGAATAAAAGAGATTAAACGAACATGAATTGAGATTAAAAAATTAAAATAAATGAGATTTAAATAAATATATGAACAAATGAATTACGATGAGATTAAAATGAATTAAGATAATAAAAAAGTGAAAATAAATGCTTATAAATATGTCACCATAATAAAGAGTAAAAAAAAATAACGTTCAAACTAAGTGTATAATAAGATAAACCTACAAAAAAAGAATGATAGAAGGAATCGACAATGTTAAATGATATAGAAAGGAATGTAATGAAAAACCTAAAAATAAACCAAGAATCTAATAATAAGAACCCTGCAGAAAGAATCAGAAATAGGATATAATGAAAAGATGCTGCCACAGAAATGAAATGAACAGTTATAAATAAAGTAATAATAATCTCTATCCTAAACGCTATAATAAGTAAATGAGGAATGAGAGAACTAGAACCTGCAAAGAAAAAGAGCCTACAAGAGACCAGAACATACATTATGAACCAAGAAATGTATTAATGATGTTAGAGATTGAGATGATAATTACTCCATGCAAGGAAAACACAGGAAGAATGACCAAGGAACATAAGATGATTGCAGAAGGTAGGAAATGGAAAGAATATGCTGAATCCAATAGTTGCACAGAAGAAGAACAAGGGAGGTCAAAAAAGCATAAAACAACACACAGGAAAGTAAGGCAGGCTGCATGGGCAGCAGGAAGAAAAAATAGCACAGGGAGAGTTAATCCTGCTAAGTGCGAGGAGTCAGCAGCCAGGGGAATGCAATGGCTGCGTGGGATGAAGCGAGGGAGGGGAGCAAAGGAGGGGAGCTGATGCGAGGTGGGGGAGAGAAGATCGCAGGGAGAAATAAGGTGGGTCTAGCAAGGTGATGGGCTGTAAAGCTGTGTAGGGGGGTAGCAAGGAGAGAATAAGATAGAGGGATAGAAAGGTAGCATGGAGTGGGAGAGAGGTTGCGCAGGGGGGCAGTGAGGAGAAAATAGAAATAACAGCAGAAAAGAGCATGCAAGGAATAGAATGAAGTGATGCGCAAGTGGAGGGGAGGAATAAGGGTGCACAAAGCAAAATATGACAGGTAGGAGAAGGTTATGCTATTAAGGCTGCATGAGAAAAGAAGGAACTAAATTTGTGCAAGGTTTACAACATTTAACAGGTTTGGTGAGAAGAACCAATAGCAGCTACAATGCGGTGGATATGAAGATGTTGTTTATGAGCAAGATTCACAAAGCACTGTTGTCTCTCTCTCGCCTCATGTTTTATATGGAGGGGAAGGAGGGAAGAAATGCTGTGATAGTTGGTACTATAACTGAATATTGCTACCCAATGGATGAAGGCTACGCAATGTATAAGATCTGCAAAAATCACAAGAACTTGTATTACGCAAGGAGAGCACAAATAATAAAAAATAAATTTATATTGGATTAAATATATATGATATTAGTTTATTCAGTACCAAACAACAAACAGATAGTGCTATAAAAAAAATGAAACTAAATATATATATATAACCCTCCAAGAAATAGAGATATAGCCCTGCAGAGATATGAAGATGAAATCTATAAACAAAAAGATCTAGATGAGATATTATGCTAAACCTGGACCAAACTTTAGAGATTTAGATTTTGAGTAAAAAAATGTTATAAACAACAAAGAGAGCAACCTGCAGAATGTTAGTGCAGAATATGCAAACGGAAATCCCTTGCAGTTGCCCGGCAAAGGGTAAAATCAAAACTAGGTAAACAAAATTCAAAAAATTTGCAAGTAAACTGTTAATGAAAATAGTGGTTAGAGAAAAGAGATGCATGCATGCACATCACAAAAATATGAGATAAAATAATGTATATCCTATAGATTGATAGAATTATGAATAAAAATTTGGGAAACCTGCACACAAATTTGATTTTTTTTATTCATAAGATTAGTAAAAAAAATGAAATAAACTCTCTCAAGAGTCTTCGATATTGGAGTGCACCAAGATATGGTAGATCTTTTACCTACACACTCATGAAATGATTAAACCAACCTGCTCTGATACCATATTAGAAAAATAATGAAATGAAGAGCAAGGAATATTGTTTAATCTAAGAGTTAGGTTTAAGAAGTGTTACCATGAATTATGCAAAACCAAGTGCATACACTAAAACAACAAAGCAAGGAGAATATTTTTGAAGGGGGAAAAGCGTAAAAAAAACCCTGTGATAATATTATGAAAGGGAAAAAAATTCTTAGGAAAGAGAGAGAGAGAGAGAGAGAGAGAGAGAGAGAGAGAGAGAGAGAGAGAGAAGAGCTATGCTCTTACAATGATAATCAAGAAGAAGATAAAAATTGTCTTGTGTGTTTTTCTAGAGACAAGGAGAGCCATGTCTTTAATAGAGAGGTGAGGAGGGAGTTACATTGTAACTCCCATTTCTATGAATTCCACATTTCATAAAGTGTGTTCCACTTGTGTTATTTCCTCTTAGGGAGGAATCTAAGGGATACCTTGGTTTATCCCATTTAAATAATACAACCAATGGATAATAAAATACATAAAATGAATTATCTTCACAAGAGGACAAAAATGGGTGTAAGGATTCCATAGGAATCTCCTACTTACATAATGAAAGTAAAGATTAATTTCTAACAAAAGCCCCTACTTCTTTACATTTCAGCTACAACTACATCCCTAGGAGTATGCTAGCACAAGAGGATGAAACAAAGAAAGAAAGAGCTATATACTACATTAGTATAACACTGGTCACCTATGAGGTCAATTATAGAATTATTGAAAAAGAATTCTTAGCAGTCATCTTTTCATCACAAAAATTAAGGCACTACATGCTCTCTCATACAGTGAAGCTCATTGCTAAGATTGATCCTCTAAAGTACATTTTGAGCAGAACAGCATTGACAGGACGTTTGAAAAAATGGGTCCTGATTCTAAGTGAGTTTGACATTGAATATGTAGAATGAAGAGCTATCAAAGGATAGGTCCTTGCAGATCAATTGGCTGATTCACCACTCTAGGATGATGAACCTTTAACAATTGAATTCCTTGATGAAACAATCATGCATCTAACTAAATATCCATGGAAGATGTACTTTGACAATTCATTCACTCAACAAGGCTCTGGAGTAGGGGTCCTATTAATAACTCCTCAAGGTTACAAGATTCCCAAATCTTAAAAATTGATGTTTCCATTCACCAATAATATTTCAGAATATGAAGCATTGGTAAAGGATCTTAAGCTAGCTAAGGAATGGAAGATCATAGAGTTACACGTGTATGGTGACTCCCAACTAATTATCAATCAAGTCAATGGGGATTATCAAATGAAAGATGAGAATTTGATGCCCTACAAACAAATAGTTGAAGACCTGAAGAAATAATTTGTCTTCGTCACCTTCTAGCATATACCAAGATCATAGAACAAAGCTACAGATGCTATGGCTACCTTTGCGTCCATGTTACAACTAGAAGAACGTCAATTCTGCTATGACTTCTTGGTGGAAGAACTATCCTATTGTACCTTTGATACCCATGAATACCAAGTAATATGTGCTTTAAACACCCCAGAACAATCTCGGTATGCCAAAATCATTGCTTACCTTTTTGACCAAACCATCCCTAACAATCTATCCTGAAATGAGAAAAGATCCCTGATTAGGACAGCATCACGTTACGTCCTCATAACTAACAACCTATATTGAAAATGTCTCAATGGTACACTTATTAGGTTCTTAGAACTCGAAGAGTCTGATCTCACATTAAAATAAGTCCACGAAGGTGTCTGTGGATCACACTCAAATGGCTTTTAATTAACAAAGAAACTACTTAGAGTAGTCTATTATTGGCCTATCATGGAGAGAGATGTTATTCAGTTTTCAAAAGCATATCTTAAATTCCAGACACATGGAAATCTTATCCATGCTCCTGCCAGAGAACTTATACCTTTCATAACACATTGGCCATTTCAGCAATGGGCCTTTGACTTGGTTTGACAAATATATCCCAATTCTTCAAATGGACACAAGTTCATCATTATGGCTATTGAGTATTTCACAAAGTGGGTTGAGGTTGTGTCGCTAATCAAAGCCACTGGCAAACAGGTGGCTATGTTCATTGTGAACTACATTATTTGTAGATATGGGATACCCTCTTCAATTGTAGAGGTATTGGTGGAGCCATTGATGAAGAATATGTTACAAGAAATATTCTTAGAACACTTCTACCTATCTATGTCATTTGAGATTCTTCTATTCAAGAGTTGAGATTCATTCTAGAAATGGTTGTTACTTTGGATGCTACAATATGTAAGCTAACTGCTTTTGATTTGAATTATTTATATAATAGTTTTCCTGCTACTTCTAAGATTCAATCTACATTCAAACAATCTTTCATGATTGGTAAGTCTAGAGATTCTAGGTCTAGTAGTGGATATCCAATTAGTGATAGTCAAATATTTCATAGTTGTAAGAGTGAGCTTGAAGAGCTATATGTTGAAGATGAAAATAATGAATCTGATTTTGAAGCTTTATTGGCTAGGTGACTATAAAGAGGTAAAGGAAAGTACATAGGTAAGATACCTTTGAAATATTATTTATGCAATAAGATTGGTAACATAGCTTCTAATTATCCTAAGAATAATGAGAAGAAAGATAACAAAGATAACAAAAAGATTAAGAACATATTTAGAAGATTCAGAGACTTTAAGAAAAAAGTAAAGAAAGCATGCTACATTACTGACAAAGGATCATCTAATGATGACACTGATGATGATAAAGAAGAAGTTGTCTATGTTACTATTAAAGATGAGTCTTATGAAGAAAGTTATGTTGAATAAAAAGCCCTAATATCACAAGTAAAAATGATACATAGATTATAGACAATGGTTTCTCACACCATATGACTGGTGATACTGGTAAGTTCATTACTTTGAAAAAGAATAATGGTGATAATGATAGATTTAGAAATGATGCCCCATATCCTGTAAAGGGAAAAGGTTCTATAATTCTACTGAATAATAATAAATGTGATGATGTTTATTAGGTTGAAGGTCTAGAGTACAATTTGTTGAGTGTGGCATAGTTGAATAATACAGGTTACCAACTGGAATTTAAAAACCAGAAGGTTAAAGGTAACTTATTATGATTACCACTAGAGGACAACATAAAGGTACCTAATTCTACCTTGATACATCCATAAAGATTTTTCTATTTTCTAAGAATGAAGATGTATGGCTATGACACAAAAATCTATGTCATTTTAATTTTGACAACTTAATCAAAGAAAGTAAGAAAAACAAAGTAAGAGGTTTACCAAATCTAGAAAAACCTAAGAATGTAATGTGTAAGGGATGTCAAGTTGGTAAGAAGACTAAATCAAGATTTAAAAGAAAATATTGTACTACATAAGGTATTTTGGAATTAGTACACATCAACCTATGTTGTCCCATGAGAATATAAAGCTACTATGGAGATATATAATTCATTTTTCTTGTTGATGATTATTCTAGAATGATGTTGGTTATGTTTCTAAAAGAAAAATATTATACATTCCAAATGTTTAAGTGGTACAAGGCTAGAGTTGGAAAAGAGATAGGGAGACAGCTAAAATGTCTGAGATCTGACAAAGGTGGACAGTTTACATATGATGAATTTACACTCTTCTGCAATGAACTTGGTATAAAGAGGTAGATGTCTGCACCAAGAACACCACAATAGAACAGTATAGATGAAAGGGGAAATATATATATATTGGATTGTGCTAGAAAATTGATGATTGAGAATGACATTTCTCAAACATTTTGGAGAGAAGTAGTTAGCACTGCTACTTATACACTTAACCGAGTACAACTAAAGAGGGGAACTAAAAAGACACCTTATGAGATCTGGTATGGACACAAACTGAATGTAAGTTATTTATAGTATTTGGAATTAGGTTTTATATTCTTAAAATGCAGGAGATGGTAAATTTGACTCTAAAGGAGATGAAGGAATATTCTTAGGATATTCTACTAAGAGAAAAGCCTACAAATGCTTGAATAAGAATATAATTTTTTTTATAGAAAGTGCAAATGTGAGGATTGATGAATTTGTAGAGAAGAATGATGAAGATAGAAAGAAGGAACCTGAGGATTATCAAATTTTTTGCTATATACAAACTGATATTCTTGACACCTCACCAAAACCACAAACTAAGGAATACGATGAGCGGAGAGAGCTTCCACCAAATAATGGAAATGAAGAGATACCAGTGGCTACCAAACATGTGTTGGAAAATTATGTAAAGAGACACCACTCACCGAGTAAAACCATTGGAGACAAGACCATTGGATTTTTCACAAGAAGAAAGTTAAAAGAAAACACATGCCTAATATCTGAATTTGAATTGAGAAAAGTAAAAGATGCATTATAAAGTAAAGATTCGATGAATGAAATGAAGGAAGAGATATATCAAAATCAAAATAATAATACGTGGACCTTGGTACTAAGACCAAAAGATAAGAATGTAATCGGTACTAAGTGGATTTTTAGGAACAATTTAAATGAGCATGGTAATTTCATCAGAAATAAATAAAGATTAGTTTGAAAGGAGTATGCACAAGAATATGGAATTGACTATGGTGAAACTTGTGTACCTGTTCTAGATTAGGAGTAAAAATTCTACTAGCATATGCGACTTATAAGAGATTCAAATTTTATCAAATGGATGTTAAGTCTGCATTTCTCAATGGTATTCTTGAAGAGAAAGTATATATTGAACAAGTTGAAGGATTTTCTGAGAATACTAACTGAGACATGGTATGAAAATTGCACAAAGCATTGTATGGATTGAAACAAGCACCCCAAGTATGGTATGAAAGATTGAACTCATATCTAATCAAAATAGGATTTCAAAGAGCTAGTGACAACATCAATGTGTATCTAAAATGTAATAGTACTAACAAAGTTTTAATTGCTGAGATATTTGTTGATGACATTATCTATGGACGAAATGGGAGATTGTGCAGATATTTTGTTTAGGAGATGAGAAAGGAGTTTAAAATATCTATAAATGGAGAGATTATGTTCTTTTTCGGAATTCAAATTCAATAGGTAAAGGACGGGATCTATATTACACAATCAAATTATATCAAGAATATCATAAAGACTTTGGTATGGATGAATCAAAACTGGTTGGAACATTGATGGTCACTGGATCCAAGTTACCTAAAGAGGATGAGTCACAGGAAATAAGTGAGACACTCTATCGATCCATGATTGGTAAGTAGCAATTTGTAGTGCACAACAGACCTGATATTTTTCATGAAGTAGGGATTGTTTGAAGGTTTTATTTCGATCTAAATGAAATAGATAGGTCTGTAGTTTAGAGAATTTATAGATATCTAAAAGGCACTGAGGATTTCATCCTACTATACAATAAAGAATGATACTTTGACTTGAAATTCTATACTGATGTTGATTGGGTTGGAAACATTGATGAAATAAAGAGTACAAGTGGAGGAGATTTCTTTCTATGAGAAAGACTAATTACATGGATAAGAAAGAAACAAAGTTGTATATCATAGTCTACTGTCGAGGCTGAGTATGTTTTTGCAACTATGAATTATGAAAATATTGTGTGGATGAAACAACTACTAGAATGTATGCAAGAAGAGATCACTGATCCAGTCACTATCTATTGTGATAACACAAGTGCTATAAACATATTAAAGAATCATGTAATTCACTCAAAGACCAAGTACATATCTATCAAGTATCATTACTTGAGAGAGAAAGTACAAGACAAGCATCTAATGGTGGAATATATGAATTCAAAAGAACAACTTGTTGACATATTCACCAAACCACTACTAAAGGATGCTATTGAGTATCTCAAAAGAAAATTAGGGGCCCTACCTCTATTCAAAATTCATAATGCAAGAGGCACGTTGCATTAATTATAGGACACATTATAAAATATGAATTTTGATTTGATGCTAGTGATCACACTTAAGGTGATGCCTGAATTTATGAAAGGATTTATGTATGCAAAGATAAATCAGTACATGCAAGGTATGATTCACTACCTGAAAAAGATTTTGGGAGTATAGATCTTTGGCATTATTGTCAAAGAGGGAGATGTATAGTAACTAATTGATGAATACATAAGAAACAAATAAGTGATAAATATAGGTAAAGGAGACTACATGTATGAGGGAGAATGTGATTGAAGGAAAAGAAGAAGAACAAGCTAATAGGGAGTAGCGATAGTACACATAGATCAGAGTATAACATCATTAATTTATAGTATTGTCATCAATTCTAAAGAGGGATATTGTTAAACAACTGATGAAAATGATGATGAAGACTGAGTTTAGAAGAATACAAAAAAGTAGAATGGTTATATCAGTTGTTATTTTTTCAATGATGTCAAGAAATTGATTTCTAGTTTATATTAAGTTTCCACATCAATCGGAGAGGAAATTAATTGAGAAGATAATAAAGATCAAAAAATGATAAGCAACTATTGGTATATTTTTTTGTTACTTAACATTTGATGTTTTTAATTTGGTAAAGAAGAAAGGCCAAGTCAGTAAAGGGAACAGACCTAGTTACCGAGTAGTGAAGTGTTGGTGGATCGAGAAAAGAAAAGATAGTCACTAAGAGAAGTTGAAAACCAGCCAAGGTTAGTTACCAAGCAAGGTGGATAACCAAGTGAAGTCAGAGACTTAGTCAAGATAATCATCGAGTCACTGGGCATAAAAAAAAGTTTGAACAAAGATTAGATTCAAGGATCAAAATGAATTTAATGTGAAGGCATGAAGTTCAAGATATGATAAGAAATAAGATGAAGTTTTTTATAAGATCTATGGTCATGAAAAGTGATGTAGGTGTTGGAGATTTGATTATGAATAGTTGATTGATTGTATGTTTGTCATTGACGATAACATATAATACACAGTAGTAATTTTGTATGTACTTATCCATATGATGACATGAAAACCAGTGTGGATAGATACATGTTGTTGACATGTCTACTATGCTATGTTCATACACGTAGATTCAGATATGATGTTTCAGTAAAGATATGTAATTATGTTATTGACAGTTACAGTTCTGGAGGATTAACAATTTAAGGCCAACATATGTAACGTGTTAATTGAGTTGCATGTATCTCCTGCATATGTGTGTGTATATTCATGATAATTTATGAGTTTTTGATATTAATCTAAATGCGCTAAACGTGTTTCAAGAAGATTACAATGTTATGGTCAAATTGGTGAAGCTGATTTAGTGAAGCGACGCGTCTGTTCAGCATTGACTTGCACGGTTTTAATTATAATTGCACGCTTAGTAGAGCTAACAAGGATGTTATGAAGAGTTGTCTAACAGGTCCCATGATCTCATAATTGGAGTATGTATTTATACAAGGTCATTTATGATAAGAAAAGTTGTGAAAGCCAGAGACTGACTAGCAGAGTAGAGTGTTGATACAGCAGAGCTATATTTATCATATGTTGATAATATAGATGTTTATGTTGAAGAATTTAAAATACATATTAGATTGTTATATTTCTTTACAAGAGGTTAAAGCATCGGCGCATAAAAGGAACTGATCAGACAAGCAGTGTCACATACAATAGTTCATCCTATTGATACAGTGTGTATCAAATATTCAGAAGGTTGTAGCCTTCACCATTTGGATAGTGAGTCCTCCACCCCTAATAGGGTTATTGTAAAAGACTCCTAATAGGGTCCGACCCTTAACCAGGTCAACTATACTACTGCATTGTATTGTACAACTCCTAACAGGGTTGAAGAATCTTTTAACAAGGATTAATATAAACAATATAGTTCTTTGTGGGTACTAATTCCCACTGGCATTTTTACCATTTGGTTTCCCCGTAACCAAATTGATGTGTTGTGTAATGTGTCATCTAAATGTGTATTTACTTTGTAACAATCTGGATTAATAATTACAAAAGATTTAAAATTGCAGATAACTGATTCACCCCCCCCCTCTCAGTTATCTCTGAAGTATTCTAACAATTGGTATCAAAGCCAAGTGCCTTGGAAAAGAATCCTAATAGCTTAAGGTAGATCAAGATGTCATACTTCAGAAAAGACATCCCTAAGTTTGATGGAGAGAACTATTTGGATTGGAAGAACAAAATGATAACACATCTACAATGCATTGGATTTGAGATCTTTGAGATTTCCACACAAGAGGTTGAAATTCCATCTCTGAAAGACCTT
>MU223423.1:6827961-6870599 GCA_018584345.1 Thuja plicata
TGTTTACTATCACAAATTGAACCTTTAAGTGTTGAAGATGCTTGTAATGATTCTGATTGGAAAAATGCAATGAAAGAAGAACTAGATCAGATAATCAAGAATGACACATGGGAATTGGTTCCTAGACAAAGTGATAAAAATGTGATTGGAACAAAGTGGATTTTCAGAAACAATATGAATGAAGGAGGTATAGTAATAAGAAACAAAGCAAGATTAGTATGTAAATGATATGTGCAAAAACAAGGAATAGACTACACTGATACATTTGCCCCTGTGAGTAGACTGGAAGCCATTAAATTATTTTTGGCATATGCAACAATAAAAGATTTTAAAGTTTATCAAATGGATGTCAAATCAGCTTTTTTGAATGGTGACTTAAAAGAAGAAGTCTACATAGAACAGCCTAAATTATTTAACCTTTCAGATAGACCGGACATGGTATGTAGACTAAAGAAAGAACTCTATGGACTCAAACAGGCCCCAAGAGCATGGTATGAAAGATTAGATGGATATCTCACCAAGATTGGATTCAACAAAGGTGCAGCAGATTGTAACTTGTTCACAAGAGAAACACCTGATGGATTACTATTGGTTTCCATGTTTGTTGATGACATTATCTTTAGAGGTAATGACAAGCTCAGTAAATCATTTGCAAAAGAAATGCAGAATGAAATTGAAATGACTATGATTGGTCCTATAAAATACTTTTTGGGATTGAATGTAAAACAGACAGATAAAGGAATATTCATTAATTAGTCAAAATATGTGAAGGAAATATTGAAAACCTTCAAGATGGAGGATTGCAAGCCTATATGTACTCCTATGATCATAGGAAGTAAACTTTCAAAAGATGATGACTCCACAGCAGTTGATAAAACATTGTATAAATATATGATTGGAAATCTTATTTATCTAACTCAGTCAAGACCTGACATATCTAATGCAGTTGGCATTGTTGGAAGATTTGCAGCTGAACCCAAGCATAATCACTTAATGGCGATAAAAAGGATATTCAAATATCTTAAGGGAACTATAGCCTATGGTTTATGTTATCCTAAATTAAATAATACACAACTTCATGTGTATATTGATGTAGATTGGGTAGGTTGTATTAATGACAGGAAGAGTACTTCAGGAGGAGTAGTATTTCTTAGAGAAAGGTTGGTATCTTGGACAAGCAAGAAGCAAAATTGTATTTCTCAGTCAACGACAGAAGAAGAATATGTTGTAGTAGCAATGAATTGTACAACAATTGTCTAGATCAAGCAAATGGTGAAAGACTTTGGTAATCAGGTTGACTATCCTATTTTTATTCATTGTGATAACACCAGTACTATTAACATGTCTAAGAACCCTATGATGCACGCAAAGACAAAACAAATAGAGATAAAGTACCATTTTATGAGAGAAAAAGTTGCACACAAGGAAGTGACATTGGACTATGTAAGCACAAAAGATCAAATAGTAGACATTTTCACAAAGCCTTTAGCAAAAGATACATTTGAGTATCTAAGGGAGAAGTTGGGAGTCATTCCCTCTCCTAAGTTTGATTAAAGAAAGTAGCAAGAACATCAGTCCTTTGTGACTGATGAATGGTTGACTACTCTACTTCTGGTGTAGTACCTATGCATAATGGTTTATGGCACCCTTTTCCATTGATGTCAATCGGGGAGTACATACTAAAAAAAGAGAACACAAATAAAGAGCAAAAACAAGGAACACATACAAGGAGCTTATACTCTAGGGCAGTATACACAGTCTATGTAACTACAATAGTATAGATGAATCTTTGATGAGGATATTGAGAAGATTTTAAAAGAAAGAAGACACCATGAACATAAGTTTTTTTTATCATATGTTGCCATCAATGCCAAAGGGGGAGATTGTTGGAGATTTGATTCTAAACAGTTGATTGATTGTATGTTTGTCATTGATGACAACATATAATACACAACACTACTTCTGTATGTACTTATCCATATGATGAAATGAATACCAGCATGGATAGATACATGTTGTTGACATGTTTACTATGCTATGTTCATACATGCAGACTCAGATATGATGTTTCAGTAAAGATATGTAATTATGTTATTGACAGTTACAGTTCTGGAGGATTAACAGTTTAAGGCTGATGTATGTAATGTGTTAATTGAGTTGCATGTATCTCCTGCATATGCATGTGTATATTCATGATAAGTTATAAGTTTTTGATATTAATCTAAATGCGCTAAACGTGTTTCAAGAAGATTACAATGTTATGGTCAAATTGGTGAAGCCGACTTAGTGAAGCGACGCGTCTATTCAGCATTGACTTGCACAGTTGTAATTATACTTGCGCGCTTAGTAGAGCCAACAAGGATGTTATGAAGAGTTGTCTAACAAGTCCCATGATCTCATAATTGGAGTATGTATTTATACAAGATCATTTATGATAAGAAAAGTTGCGAAAGACAAAGATTGACTAGTAGAGCAGAGTGTTGATACAATAGAGCTATATTTATCATATGTTGATAATACAGATGTTTATGTTGAAGCATTCAGAATACAAATTAGATTGTTATATTTCTTTACAAGAGGTTAAAGCATCGGCGCATAAAAGGAACTGATCAGACAAGCAGTGTCACATACAACAGTTCATCCTATTGATACAGTGTGTATTAAATATTGAGAAGGTTGTAGCCTTCACCATTTGGACAGTGAGTCCTCCACCCCTAACAGGGTTATTGTAAAAGACTCCTAATAGGGTATGACCCTTAACTAGGTCAACTATACTACTATATTGTATTGTACAACTCCTAATAGGGTTGAAGAATCTTTTAACAGGGATTATTATAAACAGTATAGTTCTTTGTGGGTACTAATTCCCACTGGGGTTTTTACCATTTGGTTTCCCCATAACCAAATTGATGTGTTGTGTAATGTGTCATCTAAATGTGTATTTACTTTGTATCAATCTAGATTAATAAGTACAAAATATTTAAAATTGCAGATAACTGATTCACCCCCCCCCTCTCAATTATCTATGAAGTATTCTAACAGTAGGAGCATCTTGGGTTCTTGGAAATCTTTTATCAACCAAAAATATGTTGGTTTTTTTTTGGTAGCTTGTTGGAGACTACTCGGTAAAGTGCTTGGTAACTTCTTTGTTCACTCAGTTGAAGACTTGTTTTCCACTCAGGCTCGGTTACGTATTTCTGTCTTGCTTTACCAATGGGTCTCGATGGAATATTTTATTGATGGGTCTTGGTGGGTTTTCACTGAGTTGTTCTATTGCTCGGTTGACTTCTTACGAAGTTTTTTTGTTTCTAGGTAGACTTCTTACCAAGTTCTTTATTTTGATGTTGGATTTTTTGGTTGACTTCTGCATTTAATCTCTATATAATAATTAATGTGGGATATCTCATTGGGATGTGTGTTGACCTAAATATAGGTCTTTGTTGTTCCTAGGTTAGATCTTTAGGATATGAGTGTATATATTTGGTTTTTTGTTCTTAGATCAAGAGGAGTTTTGGGAGATAGTAGATCAAGGGTTAACATTTGGATGGAAGGTTTGTGACATCACATGTATGAATATTATCCTTTGAATATCTAAATGTATATGGCCAAAAATGGGAAGGCCTTACAGCCCAACATGTAATA
This sequence comes from Thuja plicata, assembly GCA_018584345.1. Taxonomy (NCBI): domain Eukaryota; kingdom Viridiplantae; phylum Streptophyta; class Pinopsida; order Cupressales; family Cupressaceae; genus Thuja; species Thuja plicata. Next base: position 6,831,604 of record MU223423.1, read on the forward strand.
ATTTTGATGAATTAATATAAGTTCTCTTATTTCTTCTCTCCCTTTCTATGTTGCTGCTTTTGTATTGTTTTGCAAGTTGGTTTGGATAGCTAGGAGTGCCTTGGGACCATCATCTTCCTACCTTCCTTACATTAGGTGGTATTATAGTGAAGATGATATCTAGGTTCCTTCTTGTAATCCCTAAACCAAGTTGGTTTATATTGTTGTGGGGTAGGAGGTTGTGATTTGACCTAAAATTGTAGAGGGTTTCAAGATGGTTCATGGGAGTGGAAATGCAGATCCAGGTCTAGCTAATATGCTAAGAAAAATGGCTGCAAGATTGGAGGTTTTTGAGATAGCCCAGCGTAGAGGAAGATATCTTGAAGATGTTAGTGATGATGAATTTGAAGAAGTGCAAGGAGAATCTGCACCTGCACCTATGATGGATCAGGAAGAAGAGATATTCCTATGATTTTTGACAAGTTTGAAGTCCACACCTCAGTTTAATCCTCTTAAGTATCATGGAAAGTTGGATTATGATGAGTTGATAGACTAGATAAATGAGATGGAAAAATACTTTGAGTATGAGAATGTACCAGAGGAGAAAAAGGTAAATATTGCAAGTACAAAGTTGAAATAAATTGCATCCTAGTTGTGGGAATATATGCAATTGGATCGGAAGAAGAAAGGTAAAGACAAGATCAAGGTATGGGACAAGATGATAAATAAATTGAAAGGCAAGTTTCTACCTTTTGATTGCCAGATTAACCTAGTAAGGAGAATGCAAAGTTTGAAGAAGAAAGATAGCTTGGTAAAATATTACACTAAGGAATTTTACAGATCAGATCTGGATATGCTAAATATGAAGTGGAAAGAATACAAACATATCTGAATGGATTAAGAAGTTCTATACAAGATGAGATCATCTTGCTAAAGAAGGAGAGCATTGAAGAGGCATATCAGTTTTCCCTAAAATCTTAGGAGAAATTGAAAAAAAGATATGAATAAAGGAAAAGAGGAAGAGGTGGTAGATTCCCTAGAGGAAGAGGTAGATCTCATGGTGAAAATAGTAAATCTGAACTAGAAAAGACAAATCTAGACATATATAAAGACAAAAGAAAGACCGAATGGAAAGGTGGAAGTTCATTCAAAGGAAGAGGCAACTCCTCCCAAGGTGATTCTAGAAGAAGAAGGTTCCAAGGAACTTGTTACAATTATGGTGAAGAAGGACATAGATCTTTTGAGTGCACACATGGAAGAAAGAAAGTTGGTAGTATAATAAATTATTTGGTGCAAGAGGAGTCATCAAATGAACCTAAGAAGGAAGGAAATTTAATGATTAGAAGGATACTATGGAGTGATAAAGATAAGCAAGATCATGTCAGGGAAATTTTGTTCAAGACCAGATGTAGAGTTGCAGACAAAGTTTTCAATGTAATTATTGGTAGTGAAAGCTTTGTATATTTGGCATCTAAGAAGATGGTCAAAAAGTTGAACTTGGAAAGAATGAATCATCTAAAGACCTATAAGATTTCATGGAACAAGGATGAACATACATTAAGGGTGAGTGAACAATATTTTGTGAATCTAAAAAAGTTGGGAAGTATTATTATAAGGTGTTGTGTGATATTATGCCAATGGATTTTTGTCATATTTTGTTGGGTAGACCTTGGGAATATGATAGACATGCTATACATGATGGAAGAGTGAATGGATATACTATTTGGGTTGATGGTAAGAAGAAAAACTTGTTACCTTTGGTTGAAGAATCTATTGGTGAGATATGTACATCTGTGAAATTTTGTTTGATGGAAGATAGACAGTTTGTTAGGGATTTGAAAATAAATTATATTTTTTATGCTTTGATTCCTAACAAACCGATTACATAAGATGAAGTTCCTGCAAAAGTTGATAAATTCTGTATCAAGTACAAGGAGATCATTTCATATAATGTACCTGATGGTTTTCCACTAATGAGAGATATTAGTCATTGTATGGATCTGATTCATGGAGCTACTTTACCAAACAAGGCACCACACTGATTGACATTGATCGAGAATGAAGAACTCAACCAACAAGTTCATGAGTTGTTGAACAAGGGTTTAATTAGACAAAGTTTGATTCCATGTGTAGTACCATCTATATTGGTACCTAAGAATAATGGAGAATGGTGAATGTGCATTGATTCAAGATCATAGTTAAGTAGAGGTTTCCTATACCGAGAATGGATGATATAATGGATTGTTTGAGTGGAGAAAAATATTTTACCAAAATTGATTTGAAGAATGGATAGCATCAGATCAAAATCAGAGAAGGTGATGAATGGAAGACTATTTCAAGAGAAAACAAGGTTTGTATGACTCGTTGGTTATGCCCTTTGGTTTAACTAATGCATCGAGTACATTTATGAAGTTAATGAATTAAGTTTTGAAGACATTCTTGAATAAATGTTTCATAGTATACTTGGATGATATTCTGATATTGAGTAAGACTAGAGAAGAGAATTTGATGCATATAAGACAAGTATTATATAGATTAAAACGGGAAAAGTTTCTGATAAATTTGAAAAAGTGTTCCTTGATGAAAGAACGACTTGTGTATCTAGGTTTTGTGATTTCAGCTGATGGTTTGAACATGGATCTTGAGAAGGTTGAAGCTATAATTAGTTTCCCTACACCTTAGAATGTCAGTGAGGTATGATCATTTCATGGATTAGAAATTTTTTATAGGAAGTTCATCATAAATTTTATTTCCATTTGTAATGCTATGATTGAGACAATGAGAGGAGAAAAAATAGGATTCAAATGGACACATGGTGCTAATAAGAGTTTCAAGACTTTGAAGCAGAAGGTTGTTGAATTGCATGTATTAGCCTTACCAAAATTCAATAAGGTATTTCAAATTGAATGTGATGCAAGTGGAAGTGCAATAGGAGCTGTGTTGATTCTAGAAGGTAAACCTATTACTTTCTTTAGTGAAAATTTGAATAATACTAAAAGCAAATATTATGTCTATAATAAAGAATTTTATGCTATTGTTCAAGCTCTGAAGAAATGGAGAGATTATTTGATGCCAAGTGAATTTATGTTGTATACTGATCATAAGCATTTACAATATTTGGGTAGTCAAAATAAGTTGAATCAGAGACATATGAAATGGGTAGATTATTTGCAGAGTTTCACCTTTGTGATAAAGCATAAGAGTGGAGGTTCTAACTAAGTTGCTGATGCATTGAGTAGAAGAAAATTTGTGTTGACTTAAATGAGAGTTGAGGTTCTTGATTTTTATGACATGAAGCATTTGTATGAAAATGGCCATGATTTTTCTGAGCAATGGAGAGTGTGTAGAGAACATATTCCAAATCAACCAAGTAAGTATGACGACTATTTAATTCAATAAGATATGTTGTTAAAAGGTATTCAATTGTGCATACTGAGAGTCTCAATGATAACTAATTTGATAAAGGAAAAACATAGTAGTGGTTTGGCTTGACATTTTGGTATTGATAAAAAATTGAATTTACTCAAGGAAAGCTATTTTTGGCCTCAATTGTATAAGGATGTTTAGAAATTTGTGAAAAGTTGTGGAGTTTTTCAAGTTGCAAAAGGAGTAATTCAGAATACTTGATTGTATGCACCAATTTATGTTCCCGAGAAACCTTGGAGAGATATTAGCATGGATTTTTTTTCTTGGCTTACAGAGGATAGAAAGAGGTAATGATTCCATATTTTTTATTGTGGATAGATTATCTAAGATGACACATTTCATACCATGTAGAAAAACATCAGATGTAATGCATATAGTAGATCTTTTCTTTAAGGAGATTGTTAGATTGCATGGATTACCGAGGAGTATCATCTCTGACTGAGATAATAAGTTTGTCAACTATTTTGGGAAAACACCTTGGAAGAAGTTGGACACTGAGTTGAAGTATTGTTCTACATTTCATCCATGGACTGATGGACAAATAGAGGTTGTAAACCAAAGTTTGGGTAACATGTTGAGATGCTTGGTTGGAGACACACTGAGTAATTGGGATGTGATATTTTCATAAGAAGAGTTTACATAAAATAGTTCAGTGAATAGAACCACTGGAAAAACACCTTTTGAGATTGTTAATGGCATACAACCAAGGGGTATATCAGACTTGAGAGACATTTCTAGAAAAGAGAAAAGAAGTGTTGAAAGAGAAAATTTTACTGAGTTCATGAAGACATTGCATGAGGATGTAAAACACAAGTTGGAGAAAACTAATCAGAAATACAAAGCTAGTGCAGATAGATCAAGGAGACATACAAATTTTGAAGTTGGTGATGCAGTTATGGTTCATTTGAAGAAAGGAAGATTTCCTATCAAACATATGGAAAATTGAAGATTAATAAATTTGGTCCTTGCAAAATACAGAGAACATTTAATAGTAGAAATGCTTATGAAGCAAAATTACCAGATGACATGGATATATCACCTATATTCAATATTTCATATTTGTATGAGTATCATGAACCTAATGAAGAAGTGAAAGTGCCGAGTGATTATGCTAAGAAACATATAGAGGAATTTGATTAGATTTTGAAATAGAGAGTTGACAGAAGTACAAGAGGAAAGGATTACATGCAATATCTAATAAAATGGAAAAACCAAACTGATTGAGGACTCATCTTGGATTTGTCAATCTAAGTTGGATTAAATTCAAGTTTTACCTAAATCATGATTCAGAGAATCATTTACTCTAACCCCGGGTGTCTGATGTAGGAGAATAGTGGGTTCTTGGCAATCCTGTATCAACTAAAAATATGTTGGTTTTGGTTTGGTATCTTGTTGGAAACTACTCGGTAAAGTGCCCGGTAACTATTTTCTTTGCTCGGTTGAAGAATTTTTTTCCACTCGGGCTAGGTTATTTATTTTTCTCTTTCTTTACAGATGGGTCTCGGTGGCATTTTTTACCTATGGGTCTTGGTGGGTTCTCACCGAGTTTTTCTATTGCTCGGTTGGGTTCTTACCGAGTTATTTATGTTACTCGGTCAACTTCTTACCGAGTTGTTTATTTTAATGTTAGACATTTTGACCAACTTCTGCATTTAATTTCCATAGCATAATTAGTGTGGGATCTCTCATTGGAATGTTTATAGACCTAAATCTAGGTCTTTGTTGTTTCCTAGGTTGGATCTTTAGGATCTCAGTGTTGACCTCTTTGGCAGACTCTTGTATATATTTGGTTTTGTATTCTTAGATCAAGGGGAGTTTTCAGAGATAGTAGATCAAGGGTTAGCATTTGGATGGCAGGTCTATGACCTCACATGTATGAAGATTATCCTTTGAATATCTGAATGTATATGTCCAAAAATGGGAAGGCCTTACAACCCATCATGTATTAAGTATGATGAATTAATATAAGTTCTATTTTTCCTTCTCTTCATTTTTGTGTGTTGCTTCAATATTGTTTTGCAAGTTGGTTTGGATAGCTAGGAGTGCCTTGGGCCCCTTGGCATCCTACCCTCCTTGCATAAAAAATTCAAGTCCAAAATCTGAGATGAAGATTAAGCAGAAAAAGGAAAGTTATGAGTTCCAAGCAAAGCAAAAGTCATCACGAAAAGGTTAACCACCTAACCAAGTTGTAGATACATTGTATCAGTTCATAATTTCCTGAGCGCAATTGAAGGGAAAAATAATCAATAAGATTAAGAGGAAAAATAGAGGCATATACAGATGAGTCTGTATGTTTATACAGAAATGTTGGCAAATTGAATAGTTGAACACCTACTGAGAAGAGTAGTGAAAGAGGTGGAGATCCTGTCCAGAGGAGAAACATATGAGTTGTTGATGCTAGTAGTTTGAGAGAGGGAACAAGGGATCTGATCAAGAAAATGATAGTTGTAGAATAATAGGTAAAATTAGTACAATGTTTCTTATTAATCTTTGTAACATAAAATATCTTAACCGAGTAGACCTAATAAGTCTTTTTGTAAATCCTTGTGAAAGGTGACATTCTAGGATGAATGTTTAAACCCTCTAACTAGGCCACTTTGTTAGGAATAATAGTCCACAAGACAACTAAGAGGGGGGAGGCTGAATCAGTTATGCAATAGATTATTAAAATTTAAACTTTATGAACCATAAAAACAAAAATAAATAACAGAGTAACTGCCAACACCATAACAAAATGTTTGTTGTTGAGGAAACCCTATTAAAGGTAAAACACTAGTGGGAAGTAACAAGCACAAAATAATGTACTGAGAGTATAGTATCCCTATTAAAATATATTATCCATGTTAGGAGCTTGTTATTACATTACAGTACATAGTCCCTATTAGGAGACAGACCCTTTTAGGAGTCAATGAAAGTAGTAGGCTCAATGCCAAGGCTCACTACCCAAATAAGGTTAAAGCCACCCTCAAGGATTCACAATCCACATCAAGTGTATATAGAAAATATGCAATCAAGTGAACTATCTGATAGAAAATGTCTTTTCTTGGTCAGTTCCATTGAAGTACTAACTCTACTCTCTATCCAACAGTCAAGCTTCGCAGCTTCACAAATCTCTGCTCTTTTTTTTTTCTCTACCACACTTTTCACAAATGAAAAGATCACTCATATATACCCTCTTACAATAACCCATTAGGTCGGCCAGTTAAGCTTTCCTAATACACAATTAACTAGGTCAGCCAATTAAGGCTTCCCATCATACAAATAATTACATAAGCCCTTGCTAAGATACACACGGTACCTATAACAAGTATGCAATATTTACAATTCATTACAAATACTTTTGGATCTGTAATCCATGCTCAGAATTAATTTCCACACATTACAAGTCTAAAGTCGGCCAAAAAATAAGTCTTCTCTAGAATACATGCCACATCTGATGTCATCAGTACCCAAATAGAAATTGAACTCAACCCATTTCACAATCATATGTCAGCTCTCCATTAGTAATCTCACAAGTTCTGAAATATCTTCCTCAACAAGATATGCCTGAAACACAGAGACCTTCTCTATCCAAAATCACAGTCACAGTCTAGAAAAATAGTCTTTGCTAAACCAGCTGTAGCATCCATGATATGAAACATAAATTCAAGCGGCCTTAGATGTAAGTTCAAAACTCAGTCTTATGATTAAATCCAACTTCTCTCATTTTGGTTCAACCGTACAGTGTCCGTACATGCCTTCTAGTCAAGTAAATAGTCTGTCTTCTTCCACAAAAATATATGTTGACATCAATGACAAAAAATGAGTATCAACAACATGACTAGTACCAAAAATTGATATCATCCAACAATATCCCCCTTTGGCATTGATTGAAACATATGGCAAAATTCATATGCATCAACCCAAAAGTACTCTCTCTCTTTACAATCTTCTCAATATCCTCAATAAATCTCCCCAAAATAATAGGGATTTTCACATAGATTCCTTCCCCCTTTGGCAGCAATGGAAAAGGGTGCCATAACTCATGTGTAGTTTTCGATAAGGTGTAGCTTTGTCAAATCTTCATGTGCAATCAGGTGCAAGATCACCCAAATGTGCTTCATAGTGTTCTCCTATCATCACTCCCCCTAAGGAGTAGATCCATACATCAAGTTCAAAGAATAATATAGCTTTGAGATCCACTGGACTGATGCATATCTGCATCATTTAATTGCCACTGGGAGGGGCCATCACCCCAAGCATGCCTTTGATGTATTCAAAATCATCTTTTGGCAAAGGTTTAGTAAATATATCTACTTTATATTCCTTTGTGCTTATGTAGTCCATTTTAATCTCCTTAGCAGCTACCTTCTCCCTTAAGAAATGATACTTGATAGAAATATGTTTAGTCTTTGTGTGCATTATAGGATTCTTCAACATGTTTACTGTACTTGTATTATCACAATGAATAACCACTGGCTCCTTTAAAATTATTCCAATATCTTCCAACATTTGTTTCATCCAAACAACTTGTGTGCAATTTATTGCAGCAACTACATATTATGATTCAATAGTAGATTGAGCAATACAGTTCTACTTCTTGCTTAACCAGGAAACCAATCTCTTCCCAAGGAAAAATGCACCACCACTTGTGCTCTTTCTATCATCCACATTACCTACCCAATCTACATCAATAAAATCCTACAAAGTAAAATCATCAGGTTTTTCGTACCACAATCCATATTCCACAGTTCCTTTCAAATATCTGAAGATTCTTTTCATAGCAGCAAAATGTGTTTCTTTAGGATCTACTTGATATGTAGCCACAATTCCAACTACAATGGTAATATCTGGTCTGGTGTGTATTATATATTGTAGACCTCCAATCATTGATCTATACTTAGTCTGAATAACATTCTAAGTCTCATCATCACTAGTTAGTTTGTTTCCAGTCACCATAGGTGTTTCAACAGGTTTACAATCTTCCATTCCAAACTTTTTCAACATTTCCTTAAGATACTTGGTCTGAGATATAAAAATTCCATTGTTACTCTGATTAATTTGTAAACCAAGAAAATATTTCATCTCACCAATCATAGACATTTCAAACTCATTCTCCATTTCTTTAGCAAATTTCTTACTCATTTTGTCATTACCTCCAAAAATGATATCATCAACAAAAACTTCTATAATCAAGATTCCATCTTCATCAGTTCTTAAATACAAATTACTATCTGCATTACCTTTTCTAAAACCAAGATGAAGTAGATATTTGTCCAGTCTTGCATACCATACCCTTGGTGCTTGTTTCAGTCCATACAATTCCTTCTTTAATCTACAAACCATGTTTTCATCATCTATCAAAGGAAAACCATTAGGTTTCTCAGTGTATACCTCTTCCTATAGATCACCATTTAGGAATGCTGACTTTAAATCCATTTGATACACTTTAAAGTCCTTATGTGCAGGATAAGCAAGAAATAGTCTCACAACTTCCAATCTAGCAACAAGAGAAAATGTCTCTTCATAGTATGTACCTTCTTGTTGTGAGTAGACTTTACAAACCAATCTAGCCTTGTTTCTTACCACTGTACCTTTCTCATTCATCTTGTTTCTAAAAACCCATTTAGTGCCAATCACATTTTTGTTCTTAGGTTTTGGAACCAATTCCCAAGTATTGTTCTTCTTAATCTGCTCAATTTCTTCTTCCATAGCTATAGTCCAAGATTCATCTCTACATGCTTCATCAATAGTCTTTGGTTCAACTTGATAAATCAAACAAATCTCTTCCCTAGCCTTAGATCTAGTCATTATACCTTTACTTGTATCACTAATAATCTGATCTTCAGGATGGTTCTTCTTAACATGCCTTGGTGTCTTTTGTGGATCAATATCTTCAATCTATTCATCTTCACTTTCATTTCAGTCATTAGAGGTTCATTCTCAATAATCAATGGTTCTTCAGGTTCTGTAGTAACTTCTTTTGTTTCTGTAATCCAATCACAATCATACATTATTTCCTGAATTTGTAACTTTTCATCTATCTTCACATTGGTGCTTTCAATCAAATTCCTTAATCTCAAATAAAAACATTTGTATGCTTTGATTTTAGTAGAATAACCAAGAAATATTTCTTCATTACTTCTAGCATCAATTTTCCAATCTCATCATCTCTTCTAATATAACATTTACTTCCAAATATTCTAAAGTACTTCACAGTAGGTGTATTATAGAACCATAATTCATAAGGAGTCTTACTTGTACCTTCTCTGACTCAAATTCTATTCAGTGTGTACACAGCAGTCCCAAATGCTTCTATCCAGTGAACATGTGATACATTTCCTTCCAGAAACATAATCCTTGCAGCATTTAGTATAGTTATGTTTCTTCACTCTTCTATCCAATTCTATTGTGGAGTTCTAGGGGCTAAAGTATGTCTGTGTATTCCATTCTCTTCGCAGTATGTATTAAACAGTTCTGAAGTAAACTCTCCTCCTTTGTCTAATCTCAAACATTTCATCTTTAAACTAGATTCATTCTCAAATTTTTCCTTGAATATCTTGAATTTGTCAAATTCCTTAGATTTGTCTCTCAGATATGTAACCCACATCATTCTAGAAAAGTCATCAACAAAAAGTATAAAATACCTTTCACCATAGTATGATCTTGTTCTTGTAGGACCACATAGATCTGTATGCACCAGATCCAAATATCCTTTTGCAGAATAGGCCTTTCTCTTGAAAGTGCTTCTAGTTTGTTTCCACATGACACATTCTCTACACACAGTATTAGATGGCTTCACAATTCTAGGTAGATCTCTTACTGCTTTTATCATACTTGCCTTCACAATGTTATCAAAATTAACATGACAAAATCTTATGTGCCATAACCAACTGTCATCAACTTTACCATTAAAACAAGTAGCTTCAAATGTGTTAAGTTCAAATACATTACCTCTAGATTTAGAACTAGATGCTATCAAGTCTCCTATCTTACTCTTGATAGAACATTTCTCATTAAATAAATTTAGCTGATAACCCTTGTCCACTAGATGTCCAACACTCAACAAGTTATGTTTAAGTCCATCAACAAGTAATACATTGTCAGTGTTAGTCTTCCCATCGAAAGAAATAGATCCAACTCCAATAATAAGTTTAGGAGTATTGTCACCAAATCTGACAGTACCACCATCATGTTTCTTTAAACTCACAAACATATTCCTATCTCTAGTCATATGGTGTGAACATCCACTATCTATAACCCACTCATGTTTCTTTTCAACTCAGGATACTAGGGATTTTTCCTCATGCATAAGTGCATCATCTTTAATAGCAATGAATCCAATCTCATCAAAATTATCATCCTCATCATCAAATATTCCCTCACTAGCATAATAACATTCCTTATCTTTTGAGAACTTAAACTTGAAAAACTTAGGTTTGTTCTTTGGGATTCTTGTAGGACATCTTCAAATTTACCCTTACCTCTCTTTTCTCTTCTAGAAATCGGTGCCACAATTTCATCTATCTTTCTTTCTTCTTCATGTATTTGTTCCCATTCATCGGCATAAGCTCCAAGTTCTTCTCTCAAATCACAACTGCTTTCATTTCCATATAAGGTCTTCTTTTTCTTGTGCACATTTGCCTTGAATTATGACTCTACCCTAGGTAAAGTGTCTCCCAATTCTGTGGCCTTGAATATAGTAAGCTTTCCAATCAACATCTCTCTGGTGAAGTTCGGTGTCAAAGGTATGATCTCCTTTATAGCATGTACTTTGGTTCTATATGGAGGTGTCAAAGATCTAAGAATCTTTACAATTACTTCTTCCTCACTGTAAGTAATCCAGAGTTCCTAATACCAGTAACTACCTCAGTAATTATCTATGAATATGCTCTGACATTCTCATCTTATATCATCTTCAGTGATTTCATCTTTTTTTTTCCAGTTCTATAACTTCACTTGTTTTGTAAATTTGTCTCCAACATATAATGCTTCTAGTCTTGTCCAAATCTCATGTATAGAGTCCAAGTCCTTCACTTCATTGAATTATCCTTTAGATAGGGTGCTAATCAGAGATTCCCTTCCAACCATATTGTAGGAAAATAATTTATTTTCATCTTCAGTAGCCTTTTTCCATCTCATCTTCGGTTTCTATCTTTTCATTCTTATTTGTGATCATCCAATACTCAATTCCCAGACATAGAAAATGTGTTCTAATTTTTTTCTGCCAACTGTCAAAGTTTTTAGGATCAAACTTTGGACTATCCTTCCTATAGTAAGTCATCTTCAAGATCACCTCAAGCTATTAAACTTTCTCTCTGATGACCAGCAGCTCTGATACCAATTGTTAGGAATAACAATCCACAAGACAACTGAGAGGGGGGGGTGAATAAGTTGTGCAATAGATTATTAAACTTTAAACCTTATGAACCATAAAAACAAAAATAAATAATAGAGTAACTACCAACACCATAACACAATGTTTGTTGTTGAGGAAACCCTGTTAAAGGTAAAACCCCCGTGGGAATTAAAACCCACAAAATAATGCACTGAGAGTATAGTATCCTTGTTAAAAGATATTATCCCTGTTAGGAGATTGTGATTACATTGCAGTACACAATCCTTGTTAGGAGACAGACCCTATTAGGAGTCAATGAAAGTAGTAGACTCATTTCCAAGGCTCACTACCCAAAGAAATTTAAAGCCACCTGTTAGCTCTTTTTCTTGCAACACTTACCTTCTGATGACAGTACACCTTGTATACTCAGTTGCAACCTCTTTTAGGCAAGAGAAAGACTAATTTGTAAGGATTGGATAAGATCCTTCTTCGTTTTTGAGCTCCATAGACTCAGGTAGGTTTTACCTTTTAAAGATTACTGATATTTCAGTCTATGTATTTGGTGGATTGTTTCATTCACAGGTTATGTGCTAAAAACCTCATTGTAATAACTTGTATAATACTCGAGAGATTGCAATAACTAATTTAAAACATAGTACTATAAGCCAAGCTATGGTTTTAACAACATACACTAGTGAGATAAGGACTTTCATCCTTCTTCCTTTTCTTTTAGGAGGGATAACCTAATGATTCACTCTCCAAGGAATCACTAAAATGGACACTGTCCTGCTGACATGAGTCCTTACCGAGTTCAGTTTGTTTGTTCTTAATAACAAGAGTCTTTTGATTAAATTGGTTTTGATGCCTTGAAATAACTTGGACAATGATGAGTTATCAGACCAATTTCTGGACTAGTGCCTATCCTTTGGGTTACAGAGTCAATAAACTAAGATCTCATAGAAACAAAATACAGTAAGTTGCCTTACAACCCACATGAAATTCAGATAATTTGACTTACAAATTACCTTGTCACCTCTAAATGATTGTATCAAATCTTTAAAAAACCATTATGCTACCTGAAACTACTCACAAAACTTAGTTCTTTCCTTAAAAGAAACTTGCAAGCAATTAGATAGTTACCTAATAACCAAAATGCTTCAGAATGCCTTGCAAACTTAAACATTAAAGAGCATACATAAAGAATAAGGAGACAGCAATTGAAGAGAGTAAAATTGCACCGTATTTTATTTATATGATCCAGCTTCCATACACGAAAGATTTTGTAACTTCAAAAGATAGATAGAAGTTCAGAACATCTGAATTCTACAATATATTTTCTCTTTTCCAAAAAATTCCAACCTCAAAGACCCTTTACAATTACAACTCTTTTTCTATATATAGGTTTTTGACCATCTTGGAATCCCTTGATATTTAGGATGCAACAAGCTTTGGATGGTCATAGAAAACCTAACCCTAAAACTATAAAAGAAACAAAAGAAAGAAGCAATGGAGCGACTGAGTCAAAAGATGGAAACAGATATTCTTTGTTCTTCTCCCAATCTGGTGATTGCAATCAGATTTGTATAGATGGTAGTTGGTAGTATTTATGCTGAGTTCAGATAGCCGTGCTTGCATACTCATCTACATTCTCCTTTTGTAATAACTATTCCTCTTATCTCAAACAGTGCAGTACCAAGTGTTCACCTTTACTCCTCATCAAAGATTTCTTCTTCTACCACTGGCTTCTTTCTCTTGGGCCTGGTCATCAACTCCCATGCTTTTACTTCATCATCCGATGGCCACTTAAAGTCTTGAGTACTCTATACTTGTACCTTTTGTCTATCCCATCTAGCATAAGTGATATTCTTGAAATATAGTAGGAATTTGTTGATGTCAGTCTCTGCTTTGAAAGCCTCATCCAATATTTTATTGAATCCTTCAATATCAACATCTGCTGCCAAGAGAAATGCCTCATCACCAAGCATCTTGTTGTCAAATTCATTCTTCCAAGCATCTAAAGCCTTTACTTGATCATCATCTCCCCTTAAGGAAGGAATAAACTTATTAAAATCATTTGAAAAGAGGCTTAGCTTAACCTCTATTTGGTTTAATTTGACTTTAAATAATGAGAGAGCAATATTGACTCTTTTGATCTCATCTTCAACTTCAGTTACTATTTTAGGCAAATCTGGTCTTAGGGCTTGTAAAGATGCTAACTTTTCAAATAACTTTACCCTAGTAGACCATTTAATAAAATAAGGGTTCAAAATAGCAAGGTACCCCATTACCTTCGTATGCAAAGCTGGCAATTTATTGTATGTATTAAGTACAACATCAGTTTTATCCTTTAGAATCTCAATTCTATAATGTAATACACCCTTCAATTCTTTCAGAGCAATTGCATTTCCCTTTTCTTCATTAGCTTCCTGTTCAACAGCCTCCTCTAATTTAGGTTTATCTTCAATTTTCAATGGTGGTGGTTGTGCAAGTACATATACCACCTCAGGCTTTGCTTCTAATTCTTCCATCAATTTCTTTATCATTTGATCCCTCTGATAAAGTTGCACTCGACACATTTCTCTATCTTTTGCCAATGCACTAGTTTCCTCAACCATGTGCTTCACCTTTCAGACAATTGCTTAGTTTTGTCTTTACTCAAGTGAGCCCAATGTGTCATGATCTGGGATATCTCCAAATCCCCTGTATTTTGCATTGTCCAGACCATTTGATTGCCCACCATATTCTCCTGAATATTTACCACTTGGGGTTTTTGGTCTTTTGGACTCAAGCCCCACATTGCAAAGGCCTGAGACTTTGGGCTATACCCAAATCCTTTTATTACATCTCCTATTTAGACTTCACTAGCCATCTTGAGATCTATCTATTTCCTTATTTGATCAATTATGAAGGCGGATGCTGAATCCCATCCCTCAGCCAATAGTATTCCACTTCCCAGTACTAATTTCCTAGCATCCTCTGGTGAAATATCCTCATTTTCAGAATCATAATTTTGCAGAGCCATCAATGCCTCATTAGTTATGGTCTCTTTGTCATCAACCATCAGCTCTTCTCTGATTTGTTCTTTCTTGTACCATCTCAGGAATTCTTTAAACTCCTCGGTTTTCACAAAATTATCATCATTTAAAAACTATTGTTGATGAATTAATCTCTCATCAATACATGCCTTAAGGGGCATCTCAACTTCATCATCCAAGTTAGGTAATTGTTTCTTACCTTCCCTTATTTCCTTTCTTAGGTTATGATCATATAACCTATTGCCAGGTACTAAGGCCTTGGCCTTATCTTTCTTCTTATTATGCCCTTTAGTTGAAGGCTGACCTATTTCCAATTTCTACCTCTTTGCAGTAGGTTCTCCTATATCATCTGGTTGGGTAGCAACTGTCAAATCTATAATATGACCCTCTTCTCCTTGCAATTGTGGTATTTTAGTAATATCTTACTGTGGTGGAGCATGCATAGTAGGACGTGCATAATCACTGTCACTACTACTGTTGTATTCAGATTCTGAATGATCAGGTGTCTGAGCACCTTTCTTGTTAAGAACTGTATCCAGTTGTTCTATAAGCACATAATAGTTGTCTATCGTGGCTTTAATCCTGTCAAAATAAGGGAGGTTAGGGTAAAAACCCCCAAAAGCCAACCCATTTCTCTTTATTTATGTCTCAAGTTTTAACAATTCTTGTATCCTCAATCTTCTTGTATGAATATCATCTTCATCCAAGAGATTCCTTGTGGCATCTTCTTCTATACACTCAGTGTGGACATTTGTATTGGGAATTGTAGGAGTATACAATCTCCTTACCCCTGCCATAAAACCCTTTGGGTCAATGTATCTATAAGGGGCTGTCCCCATCCTGTATCTTTCCAACCATTGACCTACTACATCAATGGCACCTTTTACAATTGTGAAGGTAGAAATCTTAAACTGCCTAGGGGTCAAAGTCCCCTTCTTATGTGGTGCAAAATGCTCATTGTCTGTCAACAATAGCTGCCATATGAATTCCATTGCCGCCACCCTTGTTGGTACATAATATGGTAATAGATGGGGTGGGTGAATACACCCATATACCCTGATGACTGTGTAATTTTCTTCCAAAAAGAAGTCACCCCAATTATGCTTTCCACCCCAGCTATCTGTATACTCACAGGGCCTAAGTAGTTGTATAACTTTTAATGGGATTCTTGTTTTGCTGGTCCCTAAACTCTGTACTATTGGATACACAATCCAATTTTGAAAGGCACAATAGTCACACTCCCTAGAAGTGTAATTCCAAACCCTCAACCAAAATTGGATAGGATTTGGTCTTTCCTGGTAGAATCTCTGAGGGACTAGGTTATTAACATCCATAATAACAAAATTGAAATGCAAAAGAAGATGCATAAGAACAGAGTAATGTAGAAACTTGGGCTCCTTCTCCTTTGGGTTCTTCATTCTTTTCTAGGTTGCAATGAAACCCTCATGCATTTCATCTATGATATGTTGAATATAATCATAACTAGTATTGGAGTGGAACTCTTGTAGGTCCAACACCATCATCAGAATCCCTGCATCAATCTTTTTTGTGTCACCATCTATCCCTAGCACTCTAGATAGGGCATAGGCAACATAATTGATATAGAAGTGTAGATCCTTATAATAATATGGGCAGCTCCAAGACATAGGATCTAAGTAATTTCTCACTTCTTTGAGCATATGTTTTAGCAATTGGCTCCTAGCAATCCCAGGCTTCAAAGTATACCTCTGTTGCTGCTTTGACATGTCAATTTTGGTAGACATGGTGGTGTATAAGCCGAAGGCTTGCATGAATGAATTCCTGTTTAGTATCAATAAGGTAGTGCCATCATCCCTTCTGATGGTCTTAGATAAAACATCATAATTATTTGATAGGTCTAAGAACAAGTCTACATCCAGGAAGACATCAGGAATAATTAACCTGGCTAAACCACAGGTCCAAGGGTTTGATACTAGGATAGCCTTATCAAATTTTTTATAAAAATAGTTGAAGAGGGAAAAACTTGTTGTTCCTAGAGTCACAGCATCTCGAACATCTCTGTATTCATCAATCAGGACATTTGCATTAACCTTCTTATTCTGTGTGAAGGAGACGGAGGAATTCATCTGAATAATTCACTTTTCCCTTTGCCTCATCCTCCACCCTCTCACTTTCTCCACTGGTCGAGGCTACACTCACAACTCTGCTCATGTTTTCAGTGTTTGAATCTCTTCTCGTTACCGGTATTGAAACAAATCTATCACAGAAACTCACAGACTGTCTTGCGCACAATTCTGGGAATAATGAATGTATAAATCATAGAGAAACCTGCAAATCCTTGAATTTTACTGTATTTGGCAACTGAACTCTTTAAATTTAGAAACTCTAAAATCAAGGTGAATGTAAATGGACAAGAAATCATCTCCTTATAGTAACTGTTTAAAGTACATAGCCCATGATTCTCAGAACATCAATTATGTTATAAATTCCACATACTGTGAACATAATTGAAAACCTACCTATAGTTTCCTGAGTGTGACAGGAAAATCAAATTTGTAAAAATGAATCCTCAGCTAAACCTTATAAAATTCAAATGAGCTGACATGTCACCCTAGGATTGGCCCTCTGTCATACATCTTAGCTACCCTTTTTCTGCAGAGTAATCAAAATCTGGAAATCTGATTGGCCGCCGAATAATTCATACTGACATATTTAATACTGGTGCCTTTCCACAGAAATTAACATTAAGTGACAAGGCGACTGCACTCATTTTCTCTGTCGCTGATCCTAATCCTTAACCCATGGTTTATCCAGAGACATAGCGACTATGCAACTTCCTTACCTTTACTAACCAGAGTCAACATCTGGCAATCACACGACACAAGGAAATCAAAGTCACGAATGGTTATCACTAACCTGTATTCTTTTCTTAGACTATGCGACTAATAGTTAGTGTTATCTTTAACAGTTATTTCTTAGTTGCCCAATGTTATCTCTATTCTACCAGACTGCGCGACAAACCTTAGTCGCCTGATCGCTGAATGTAGATGCTGAATGCCAAAAGACTTCATCTCGTGACCACCCAACATACCCTTAGCCGTTGAGTCGTGAGGACTTTTCTCCTTAGGGTCTTTTATTCTCAAACTTGGTGACTACCACAGGATATTTTCATGACTTCATCTGACAGCTATTGCTTAATCGCCAAGTAACTTATCATGCCTCTAAATCATCTTGAGACCCTGCGACTAGCAGTAACCCTTAAGTAGTCTCATAGTCACTGAATACACTTATACCTTTAAGCGATCATTCTGAAAACCATTTTCCTTCTTGCAGATGTCTTCTTTTCATTTGATATCAGAGTTATCTGGTGACACCCCGACTGTGCTTCATCACAAACCATAAAAGGTTAGTTGTGAAGTCTTAGCAGTTTCAACTTAACCGGCCTCTTTTCTAGAGACTGCGCGACTAAAGGCTTTGCTTTATACTTAACATCAGACTCATTTAGCGATTATGCGACAAAAGGAAATCACAATGTCTCATAATATTTTCTTAACTATGGAAAAAATCTTGCGACCTCCCGTCCTATGTATGAGCCCATTGACATAGTATTACTCTATTCAAATGATTGAGCAATTACGTGACACAGGCTAATCGCTAAGTCAGGGATAAAAAGAAATATGTTGTTTTAAGTTGTGCGACTAAGCGATTGCAAAAAAGCTCATGACTTAAGTGAGGCAAAAATTAACTGAGAAACATAAGTGAATAAATGCCTTAGGTTTTTTCTTCAAAGTTGAACATTAAACAAGAGCTAGGGTTTAAGACTTTTGAATATTTTCACAGGTTTTAGGCTTTTAGACATTGAAAACATGAAAACCTGGAAAGGGAAAACCATAGAACTGAGGAAAAAGGCAAAACCTGGAAAACAACCAACAGTGGCTCTCATGTAGATTGGATAAACAAGGTTTATGACAAAGAACCATAGAATCTTTGGTTGTAGACCACCAAAAATATAACCGAACACCAAAGGTAGGAGAGAAAAATTTACAAAATTTACAAATAGGGAAAAGACTAAACATATAATACATATTTACTCGTGCACCAGAATGATTTTCACTTGAAGAAAGGTTTCAAAAATTTCCCATGCACAGGAAACTCAAAACCTTCTCCCTCCATATCTTTCAACAAATATGAGTCTTTGCCATAATGTTCTAAGATTATATAAGGCCCTAACCATAAAGACTCAAATTTCTTATGTTTACCTCTGTCTTCTGACTTTGCATTCCATTGGAGAACTAAGTCACCAGCCTGAAAATGTCTGTTAGTAGCCCTCTTGTCAAACAAATTCTTTATTTTCTTCTGTAACCCCATGTTCGCCCTCTGACTTTCTCTCCTGGTTTCCTCCAATTCTATCAACTACATCATTCTATCTTGGATTGGGTCAGAGATATTTAAGTGTTCTTTTTGTATAAACTGGTAAACAAGTAATAAATTGTTCACTGGCAACCTTGCTGGAAAACCATATACCAATTCAAAAGGGGATTTACCAGTTGCCTTCTTGATTGTGATCCTATCAGCCCAAAGGGCTAACCTTAATTTTGTATGCCATGTTTTCTTATTTTGTTCCAGAGTTCTTTTTAGTATCTTCAATATGCTTTTGTTGCTAGACTGAGCTTGTCCATTAGCTTGTGGGTGGTATGGGGATGAGTATGATATTGTAATCCCATACCTTTCACAAAAGCTTGTCATCTCTTCTGATCTGAAACTCATAGCATTATCCATTACTAATTTACTAGGAACACCGAACCTAGTTAAAATGTTATCCATGAGAAACTCAGTAACCACTTTGCTTGTTGCCTTCCTGGTAGGGATAGCCTCAATCCATTTAGTAAAGTAATCAGTGGCCACCAGTATCCAACTATGTCCTGCACTAGATTTCTCTTGAAATTCACCGATAAAATCAATCCCCCACATAGCAAAAGGAGCCTCGGTACTCACCGGGTTGAGCAATAGAGCACCTGCAAATTTCAATTTATTGGAGAACCTCTGACATGGTTCACATTTCCTAACATGTGTATAAGTATCTTTGAACAAAGTAGGCCAATAATATCCTACCCTCAAAATCTTATGGGCAGTGGTTCTAGCAGAAAAATGACCTCCACACCCCTTCATGTATTTCAGATAAAACCCTCTTAGCCTGGAAATTGTCAAGGCACAACAATAGTATACCATTCTTATCTTTCCAAAACAAATATCCTTGAATCAGAACATATCTTTGAGTTTGTAACTTCAAACTTCTCTTTTGATTTTTAGATAAATGATCAGGGCACTTAGCATGTTTGAGAAAGAAAACAATATCAGCATAATATGGCTGCCTTTCTATACTAGTAATAGTCTGGTCATGTGTCTCTATCTGGTTTAGGTGCACCGAATCTAGATTTTCTTCTATCATAAGTTTTGCTAGACCTTGCCCTCTTATTAGTTTGGTGATAATGATCTCAAGATTGAACTCTTGTATTCTTGTAATCCATTTACATCTCTTACCAGTAACCTTCGACTGTGTAAGGATATCTTTCACTGCTGAATGTGGAACATAGGCCTACACCCTAGCACAAACCAAGTAAGGCCTAAAATATTTTATAGCCTTAACCAATGCATAGAACTGATTTTCCATTATTTCATAGTTAAGTTCTGCAGCCTGCAAGGATCTACTGTAAAAAGCTATAGGGTGTTCAAAACCTTGTTCATCCTTTTGAAGTAATATTGCAGCAATAGTATGAAATGAGGAAAATGAAAAAAAAGAGAAAGGCTTAGTGTAATATGGAGATTTCAAAACTGGAGCCTGTTGTACTGCCTCTTTAATTCTTTCAAATGCTTGCTGAGCTTCCTTGTTCCAAACAAACTTAGTATCTTTTTTCAGCAATTTCACAATGGGCTTAACAATTTCTGCAAAGTTGACCACAAATCTTCTGACAAAATTTATCTTTCCTAAAAAGGACTGCACACCTTTTAAATTTCTTGGAGCAATTACTCTTTCAATTGCTTCCACTCTCTCGGGGTCTATCCTTATCCCTTCTTTGGATACTATATGTCCCAGTAAATTCCCCTCTTTGACCGCAAAATGACATTTTTTAGGGTTCAAAGAAACACCATACTCCAAAGCCTTATTAAAAATTTTACCCAGGTGCTCGCAATGATCCAAAGCCCTTTTTGTGTATGCAGTTAAGTCATCTTGGTAAATAACCATGAGTAAAACAATAAACTCTTTGAAAGCAACATCCATGGCTCTCTGAAAAGTTGCACCTACATTTATCAAACCAAAAGGCATCCTAATATAAACATATGTTCCCCATGGAGTAGTAAATGCAGTTTTATATTTCTTTGACTCTTTGACTAAAACTTGGTTGTAACCCGAAAAACCATCCATCATTGATAACAATTCACAACTAGTCACCTTATGGAACATTGCTTCCATATTAGGCAGTGAATAATTCTCTTTCAATGAAGCAATATTGAGATTTATGAAATCAACACATAATCTGATGTCACCATTTTTCTTTCTAACTGGCACTAGGTTTGATACCCATGTTGAATGTCTTATAGGCTAGATTATCCTATCATCCTTGAGTTTCACCAACTACTGCTACATCTTGGGAGCCAACAAGGGGTTAATGGGCCTTTGTTTCTGTCTGAATGGCCTCACATCTGATTTCAAAGGAATTTCATGCTGAAAAAGGTCCTCTCTGTATGCTTTCAAGTCATCATATGACCAAGCAAAGACATGCTTGTATTTTCTCAGTAACTTTATCATATTTATCCTTACATGAGAGTCCAAACCTTTTCCTATATAAACTATCTGAGGACTACTTTCTGATCCTAAATTTATTTCTTCCAAATCCTCAAGGTTGGCATTGCTTATCTTTGCTAAATCATTTTGTTGGCTAACAAACAATGCTTCAAGTTCAACCAAACCCTTAGGAATCTGATTAGAACTTAATTGGACAACTTCATTTTCAAAAATATAATCCTTTCCATCATCCTGTTCTAATAAGGAACCACAATCAATACTTTGGTTCTCATAGTGATCTAAACATTGTATGAACCTTAAAATATCTTTATCATCCTAGAACACCTGCCAGTTGTATATATTGTCTGGAACAACTGTTCTTGTTTTTACTTCAAGTATTGATACTCCATGTAAGGTCAAATCATCATTTTTCATAGCCACATTTGCTAGAAAATCAGCCATAATATTTTTTGACCTTTCTATCCACTTTATATTAAAAGCATCAAACATTTCAAGTTGATCCCAAATAGCATGTTTGTACATTTTAAATCTATCATTCTTCACAGCATATTTGGATCTGACTTGTGCTACCACCAACTCAAAGTCACCATAAACCTCTAAACATTTTATACCATGTTTGATAGAAATCTCAAGTCCTAAAAATAAAGCCTCATACTCTGCAGTATTGTTTGTACATTGAAAGTCTAACAGAAATGAGTATTTAAAAGTTGTACCTGATGGAGATATTAATAATACTCTTGCCCCTGATCCCTCTTTAGAGAAAGCACCATCGAAGTACATTTTCCACAGTCCATCTTCCTGCAAGATTGGTTCTCTATTCAAAAGGTTAGCTTCTTGATTTTTATACTCATCTCTTTGCATTCTGAAATTTTCCATGTCTATATCAATGCAACAGTTCACATGAGTATCCTCATATTTTTCTATCATGTGGGGAGTCCGGCTCTCTCTCAAAACATTGACATTCTCTCCAGCAATGTTAAAGGTAGAAAATGATAAATCATTTTGTATACTACCACTCATTGAAGAACTTCATTTTCTTGATAATAACATGCCATAGTTAGGTGGTATGTCAACCACAAGAACATTCATTGTCATCACTACATCAGGGAAAAATACTAGCCGATAAGGCATAACCTCAATAGTTCCAATTACACGGACCTCTCTAGAATCCATAGCTTTGAATCTTCCATGAGGTGTATCAACTTGTAGCCCCATTGCTTTCATGATTTCAACTGGCATAACTGTATTTGAGGCTCCTGAATCAATCATGCAATTCTTAAGCATTTTATCACTGATTATTAATGAGAGAAAAAATGGGTCAACAACCTTTGGAGAAGAAGTTGCATTTAGGAAAATTTGAGGAATTTCAGATTTCAACACCTCCAATTCATTTCCCTTGGTAGTTGGCTTGTCAGAAACTACCACTGGACTCTGAACCTTTATTGTGGGTACACTATTTAATAATGACAGGACTTTCTCTTTATGTTCTTTGATCCTCATCATTTCTAGAAATGGAACCTTAACTATCATCTGGGACAAGCACTGACCCATGTCTACTGGAGTATACCTTACATCTGAACACTTTGTTTTATCAATAATAACTTCACTTTCCTCATTGTGTTCCTTTTGGACCGATTCATGAACAATATTGGGCTTTATGGCCTTTGTAACAATCTTGACCTTGTGTTTATTTACACTTTCATTAGGTGCTTCCTTTTTCTAAACATACTTAGTGTCTTCTTTGTTTTCCTTTATAAAGACACCTGAAGGTTGGCTACCAGTTCCACCTACCACCTATTCCTTAGGTGGTAATTACTTCTAGCTTTATTCACTAATTCAGCAGTAATTATAGCCTTCTCTTCATCTGAAGCTTTCCTTATGAGTGGAACATCCTGACCATCTTGAGCGTAACATCTTACACTATCATCAATTTCATCAATTTCACTATCAAAAAAAATTTGTTGGTGATAGTTCTCAATCCTTTTTTGTGAGACATAGGAGTCATGATTCTCCTCTTCATTGTTTGAATCAACATCATGGCATGAAAAGGTATTGGTCATACTATAATCACAGTGTTCTCCCTCATCCCTTTCCTTTCCCTCACCTTCCATTAAATTCAAAGAGACAACACAAAAATTAGGGTTATGAGAAGCGTCACAAGCTTCACACCATGTCTCCTCATTACAAAAATGGACAAAATTTATATGTAGGGGATCTGGAGTTATATTGTCTGTTCTTTGCCTTTTTGGTGCAATAACAAGCTTTCCATCTTTGAACTGAGTTCCATACAGATGATTTTGCATTCTGTTCTGAGGATTATAAGTAGTATTCTAAGAAGGTCTATTATTCTAAGGAGCCTTATATTCTTTGTATTCCAGATCTTTTAGATTACTCTTGCTAAACCTTGCATCATCCCTTCTATTTAATTTACCAGACACTCTTCTGTTCATTTCAATATTGACTGCTATTTTATAAGCATCAGTGAGTGTTCTAGGGTTCTTATCTCTCAAAGAATATCCCATCTTGGAATCAAAGGCATTTAAATAGGTTGCTAGACAAACCTCTTCATCTAGTTTTATCTTCTAGAATAGTTTATGCATAGCTCTCTGAAATCTTGTGTTAAACTCAGTAACTTCTTCATTGTCATTTTTCTTGATATTATTGAACTCATTCAATAAAAATCCTTTTTTTTTTTTGTCTCCATACTGATCTTTAAATAATTCAATCAACTCATCCATGGAAACAACAGAGCCATTAGCAAGACTTCTAAACCATTCTCTTGCATCTTCAACAAGAGACTGAACAAATAACTTCATTAGTACATCTTCATGGGTGATATTCAAGTCATCAACAAAATCAATGAATTTCCTTAAATGTGTTTCACATGAAATCACATTATTACCAGCAAACTTTGGGAGCTTTTCTCCTATATCACCCACATCTTTAGGAAATGCATTGGGGTATCCAGGGATACCAACAAAATCAAATTGTTTATACCTTTCATTATGCAGTGGTTTCCTTTTAAAGCTATCATCTTCTTTAGTCATAGTAGCTTTTCCTCTAGAAATTGTATTATTCTTTGGTCCAGAATAAGAATACTTTGAAGATTGTAAAAAATCTATCTTTTTCTTCATTTCAATTGTAGTAGCTTCCGTTTGGGCCATTTCCAACATTTTTTCCATGGTTTCTTTTTCAATTCTCAATTTTTCTAAATCAATTTCTAACTTAGACATTTGTTCAACCATAGGCTTCTAAAATTTAGGTTCTTGATCTCTATGCTCACCCATCTTTTGTTTACCCTTATTTATTTGTAAAATAGAAGCTTTATGAGTGAATGGTATTTCTTTTTTTTCTGAGACTTCTCTATTTCTTTCATAGTTTGGTGTTTTGGAAGTCTTTTTCTATTGTTATCAAGAGCCTTATGATCATTCTTTTTCTTTCTTATTTCTCTTTCCTTTTTCATTTGTTGAAGTAGGGCAAGCTGCTTCAAAATAAACTTCTCTTCATTGGCTAGCATATCAGAAGGAGCATCTTCTGAATCTGAACTGGGTGTAGTAATCTCTTCTCTCTCATTTGAAGTAGAAGTGAGTGTGGGCGTATCTACTACTATTTCAGTAGCCTCCTCATAATATGAAGTATTTCCATCATGAGAGTGCTGAATAGTATTCCTATCATTCCTGATATTTACCTCTTCACCTTTTAAAGGAGTTTCATCCATATCAGCTTGATTCTTCTTTTTCCTCCAAGAGGCTCCAACCCTCAAAGATGATGGGATTCCTTCATGTAATACCCTTTCTGGGTCAGTTCTTACTCTTGACCTAGTATTCATTTTGTAAGACATTTATTTGTTTTGCACTAATCATAGAGATGTTCCTTTCAGAGTCGCCACCCAAAAAACTTGGGATGAATACATATCAAGAGGGTACCTTACTAGTAACCTTAAATATATCATGAAAAAAGTTAAAACCTTTTAAGTGCCAGATATCCAAATTACTCAGATGGGCCAACTCGACTGTAACAAAAATTTTAAAATTATAGAACACCAGAGATTTCTGAATACTTGAACAAGATTTTACAATCTCTTTTTCCCCAGCAGAGTCACCAATTTGTTAGCTCTTTTTCTTGCAAAACTTACCTTTTGATGACAATACACCTTGTATACTCAGTTGTAACCTCTTTTAGGCAAGAGAAAGACTAATTTCTAAGGATTGGATAAGATCCTTCTTCATTTTTGAGCTCCACAGACTCGGGTAGGTTTTACCTTTTAAAGATTACTGATATTTCAGTCTATGTATTTGGTGGATTGTTTCATTCACAGGTTATGTGCTAAAAACCTCACTGTAATAACTTGTATAATACTCGAGAGATTGCAATAACTAATTTAAAACATAGTACTATAAGCCAGGCTATGGTTTTAACAACATACACCAGTGAGATAAGGATTTTCATCCTTCTTCCTTTTCTTTTAGGAGGGATAACCCAATGATTCACTCTCCAAGGAATCACTAAAATGGACACTGTCCTGCTGACATGAATCCTTACCGAGTTCAGTTTGTTTGTTCTTAATAACAAGAGTATTTTGATTAAATTGGTTTTGATGCCTTGAAATAACTTAGACAATGATGAGTTATCAGACCAATTTCTGGACCAGTGCCTATCCTTTGGGTTATAGAGTCAATAAAAAAAGATCTCATAGAAACAAAATACAGTAAGCTGCCTTACAACCCACATGCAATTCAGATAAGTTGCCTTACAAGTTACCTTGTCACCTCTAAGCAATTGTATCAAATCTTTACAAAACCATTATGCTCCCTGAAACTACTCACAAAACTTAGTTCTTTCCTTAAAAGAAACTTGCAAGCAATTAGATAGTTACCTAATAACCAAAATGATTCAGAATGCCTTGCAAACTTAAACATAAAAGAGCATACACAGAGAATAAAGAGACAGCAATTGAAGAGAGTAAAATTGCACCGTATTTTATTTATATGATCCAGCTTCCATACATAAAAGATTTTGTAACTTCAAAAGATAGACAGAAGTTGAGAACATCTGAATTCTACAATATATTTTCTCTTTTCCAAAAAATTCCAACCTCAAAGACCCTTTACAATTACAACTCTTTTGCTATATATAGGTTTTTGACCATCTTGGAATCCCTTGATATTTAGGATGCAACAAGCTTCAGATGGTCATAGAAAACCTAACCCTAAAACTATAAAAGAAACAAAAGAAAGAAGAAGCGATGGAGCGATCGAGTCAAAATATGGAAACAAATATTCTTTGTTCTTCTCCTGATCTGGTGACTACAATCAGATTTGTATAGATAGTAGCTGGTAGTATTTATGCTGAGTTTGGATAGCCGTGCTTGCATACTCATCTACATTCTCCTTTTGTAATAACTATTCCTCTTATCTCGAACAGTGCAGTGCCAAGTGTTCACCTTTACTCCTCGTCCAAGATTTCTTCTTCTACCACTAGCTTCTTTCTCTTGGGTGTGGTCACCAACTCCCATGCTTTTACTTCATCATCCAATGGCCACTTAAAGTCTTGAGTACTCTGTACTTGTACCTTTTGTCTATCCCAACTAGCATCAGTGATATTCTTGACATCTAGTAGGAATTTGTTGATGTCAGTCTCTGATTTGAAAGCCTCATCCAATATTTTATTAAATCCTTCAATATCAACATCTTCTCCAAAGAGAAATGCCTCATCACCAGTCATCTTGCTGTCAAATTCATTCTTCCAGGCATCTACAGCATTTACTTGATCATCATCTCCCCTTAAGGAAGGAATAAACTTATTAAAATCATTTGAAAAGAGGCTTAGATTAACCTCTATTTGGTTTAATTTTCCTTTAAAGAATGAGAGAGAAATAATGAATCTTTTGATCTCATCTTCAACTTCAGTTACTATCTCAGGAAAATCTGGTCTTAGGGCTTGTAAAGATGCTAACTTTTCAAATAACTTTACCCTAGCAGACCATTTAGTAAAATAAGGGTTCAAAATAGCAAGTTACCCCATTACCTCTGTATGCAAAGCTGGCAGTTTATTGTATGTATTAAGTACAACATCAGTTTTATCCTTTAGAATCTCAATTCTATGTTGTAATACACCCTTCAGTGCTTTCAGAGCAATTGCATTTCCCTTTTCTTCATTATCTTCCTATTCAATAGCCTCCTCTGATTTAGGCTTATATGCAATTTGCAATGGTGGTGGTTGTGCAAGTACATATACCACCTCAGGCTTTGTTTCCAATTCTTCCATCAATTTCTTTATCATTTGATCCCTCTGATAAAGTTGCACTCGGCACAGTTCTCTATCTTTTGCCAATGCACTAGTTTCTTCCACCAATGTGATGCACCTTTCAGACAATTGCTTAGTTTTATCTACATTCAAGTGAGCCCAATGTGTCATGATCTGGGATATCTCCAAATCCCCTGTATTTTGCATTGTCAAGACCATTTGATTACCCACCATATTCTCCTAAATATTTACCACTTGGGGTTTTTGGTCTTTTGGACACAAGCTCCACATTGCAAAGGCCTGAGACTTTGGGCTATACCCAAATCCTTTTATTACATCGCCTATTTGGACTTCACTAGCCATCTTGAGATCTGGTTGTTTTCTTATTTGATCAATTATGAAGGCGGATGCTAAATTCCATCCCTCAGCCAATAGTATTCCACTTCCCAGTACTAATTTCCTGGCATCCTCTGGTGAAATATCATCATTTTCAGGATCATAATTTTGCAGAGCCATCAATGCCTCATTAGTTATGGTCTCTTTGTCATCAACCATCAGCTCTGCTCTGATTTGTTGTTTCTTATACCATCTCAGGAAGTCTTTAAACTCCTCAGTTTTCACAAAATTATTATCATTTAAAAACTCTTGTTGATGAATTAATCTCTCATCAATACATGCCTTAAGGGGAATCTCAACTTCATCATCCAATTCAGGCTGTTGTTTCTTACCTTCCCTTATTTCCTTTCTTAGGTTATGATCATATAATCTATTTTCAGGTACTAAGGCCTTAGCCTTATCTTTCTTCTTATTATACCCTTCAGTTGAAGGCTGACCTATTTCAAGTTTCTGCCTCTTTGCAGAAGGTTCTTCTATATCATCTGGTTGGGTAGCAACTGTCAAATCTATAATGTGACCCTCTGCTCCCTGCAACTGTGGTATTTCAGCAATATCTTGCTGTGGTGGAGTATGCATAGTAGGACGTTCATAATCACTATCACTACTACTGTCGTATTCAGATTCTGAATGATCAGGTGTCTGAGCACCTTTCTTGTCAAGAACTGTATCCAGTTGTCTATAATGGCTTTAATACTATCAAAATATGGGAGGTCAGGGTAAAAACCCCCAAAAGCCAACCCATTTCTCTTTACTTGTGTCTCAAGCTTTAACAATTCTTGTATCCTCAATCTTCTTATATGAATATCATCTTCATCCAAGAGATTCCTTGTGGCATCTTCTTTTATACACTCACAATGGACATTTGTATTGGGGATTGTAGGAGTATACAATCTCCTTACCCCTACAATAAAACCCTCTGGGTAAATGTATCTATAAGGGGCTGCCCCCATCCTGTATCTTTCCAACCATTGACCTACTGCATCAATGGCACATTTTCCAATTGTGAAATTAGAAATCTTAAACTACCTAGGGGTCAAAGTCCCCTTCTTATGTGCTGCAAAATTCTCATTGTCTGTCAACAATAGCTGCCATATGAATTCCATTGCCGCCACCCTTGCTGGTACATAATATGGTAATAGATGGGGTGGGTGAATACACCCATATACCCTAATGACTGTGTAATTTTCTTCCAAATAGAAGTCACCCCAATTATGCTTTCTACCCCAGCTATTTGTATACTCATAGGGCCTAAGCAGTTGTATAACTTTTAATGGGATTCTTGTTCTGCTGGTCCCTAAACTCTATACTATTGGATACACAATCCAATTTTGAAAGGCACAATAGTCACACTCCCTAGAAGTGTAATTCCAAACCCTCACCCAAAATTGGATAGGATTTGGTCCTTCCTGGTAGAATCTCTGAGGGTCTAGGTTATTAACGTCCATGCTAACAAAATTGAAATGCAAAAGAAGATGCATAAGAACGGAGTAATGTAGAAACTTGGGCTCCTTCTGCTTTGGGTTCTTCATTCTTTTCTGGGTTGCAATGAAACCCTCATGCATTTAGTCTATGATATGTTGAATATAATCATAATTGGTATTGGGGTGGACCTCTTGTAGGTCCAACACCATATCAGAATCTCTGCATCAATCTTTTCTGTGTCACCATCTATCCCTAGCACTCTAGATAGGGCATAGGAAACATACTTGATATATAAGTGTAGATCCTTATAATAATATGGGCAGCTCCCAGACATAGTATTTAAGTACTTTCTCACTTCTTTGAGCATATTTTCTAGCAACTGGCTCCTAGCAATCCCAGGATTCAAAGTATACCTTTATTGCTGCTTTGTCATGTCAATTTTGGTAGACATGGTTTTGTATAAGCCGAAGGCTTGCATGAATGAATTCATGTTTAGTATCAATAAGGTAGTGCCATCATCCCTTCTGATGGTCTTAGATAAAACATCATAATGATTTTCTAGGTCTAAGAACAAGTCTACATCTAGGAAGACATCAGGAACAATTAACCTGGCTAAACCACAGGTCCAAGGGTTTGATACTGGGATAGCCTTATCAGAATATTTATAAAAATAGTTGAAGAGGGAAAAACCTATTGTTCCTGGAGTTACAGCATCTCAAACATCTTTGTATTCATCAATGAGGACATTTGCATTAACCTTCTTATTCTGTGTCGAACTAGGAAGGAGATGGAGGAATTCATCTAAATAATTCACTTTTCCCTTTGCCTCGTCCTCCACCCTCTCACTTTCTCCACTGGTCAAGAATACACTCATAGCTCTGATCATGTTTTCAATGTTTGAATCTCTTCTCATTACCGGTATTGAAACAAATCTATCACAGAAACTCACAGACTATCTTGCGCACAATTCTAGGAACAATGAACATATAAATCATAGAGAAACCTACAAACCCTTGAATTTTACTCTATTTGGCAACTGAACTCTTTGAATTTAGCAACTCTGAAAGCAAGGTGAATGTAAATGGACAAGCAATAATCTCCTTATATTAACCATTCAAAGTACATAGCCCATGATTCTCAGAACATCAATTCTGTCTTAAATTCCACATACTGTGAACATAATTGAAAACCTAACCGTAGTTTCCTGAGTGTGACAAGAAAATCAAATTTGTAAAAATGAATCCTTGGCTAAACCTTATAAAATTCAAATGAGCTGACATGTCACCCTGGGATTGGCCCTCTATCATACATCTCATCTACCCTTTTTCTGCAGAGTAATCAAAATCTGGAAATTTGATTGGCCGCTGAATAATTCATACTGACATATTTAATACTGGTGCCTTTCCATAGAAATTATCATTAAGCGACAAGGTGACTGCACTCATTTTCTTTGTCACTGATCCCAATCCTTAAACCATGGTTTATCTAGATACATAGCAACTGTGCATCTTCCTTACCTTTACTAACTAGAGTCAACATCTAGCAATCATGCGACACAAGGAAATCAAAGTCGTGAATGGTTATCACTAACATGTGTTCTTTTCTCAGAGTATGCGACTAACAATTAGTGTTATCTTTCACAGTTATTTCTTAGTCTCCCAATGTTATCTCTCTTCTGCCAGACTGCGCGACAACCCTTAGTCACCTAATCGCTGAATGCAGATGCTGAATGCCAAAAGACTTCATCTCGTGACCACCCAACATACCCTTAGCCGCTGAGTCATGAGGACTTTTATCCTTAGGGTCTTTTATTCTCAGACTTGGCGACTACCATAGGATCTTTTCATGACTTCGTCTGACGGCTATCTCTTAATCGCCAAGTAACTTATCATGCCTCTAAATCATCTTGAGACCCTGCGACTAGCAGTAACCCTTAAGTAGTCTCGTAGTCGCTAAATACACTTATACCTTTAAGCGATCATTCTGAAAACCATTTGCCTTCTTGTAGATGTCTTCTTTTGATTTGATATTAGAGTTATCTGGTGACACCCCGACTGTGCTTCATCACAAACCATAAAAGGTTAGTTGCGAAGTCTCAGTAGTTTCAACTTAACTAGCCTCTTTTCTAGAGACTACGCGACTAAAGGCTTTGCTTTATACTTAACATCAGACTCATTTAGTGATTATGTGACAAAAGGAAATCGCAGTGTCTCATAATATTTTCTTAACTATGGAAAAGATCTTGCGACCTCCCCACCTATCTATGGGGCCACTAACATATTATTACTTTGTTCAAATGATTGAGCAATTACGTGACACAGGCTAATCACTAAGTCGGGGATAAAAAGGAATATGCTGTTTTAAGTTGTGCGACTAAGCGATTGCAAAAAAGCTCATGACTTAAGTGAGGAAAAAAGTAACTGAGAAACATAAGTGAATGAATGCCTTAGGGTTTTTCTTCAAAGTTGAACATTAAACAAGAGCTATGGTTTAAGACTTTTGAATATTTTCATAGGTTTTAGGCTTTTAGACATTGAAAACATGAAAACCTGGAAAGGGAAAACCATAGAACTGAGGAAAAAGGCAAAACCTAGAAAACAACCAACAGTGGCTCTGATGCGGATTGGCTAAAAAAGGATTATGACAAAGAACCATAGAATCTCTGGTTGCAGACCACCAAAAATGGAACCGAAAACCAAAGGCAGGAGAGAAAAATTTACAGAACTTACAAACAGGGAAAAGACTAAACATATAATACATATTTACTCGTGCACCAGAATGATTTTCACTTGAAGAATGGTTTCAAAAATTGCCCATGCATAGGCAACTCAAAACCTTCTCCCTCCATATCTTTCAACAAATATGAGTCTTTGCCATAATGTTCTGAGATTATATAAGGCCCTAACCATAAGGACTCAAATTTCTTATGTTTACCTATGTCTTCTGAATTTGCATTCCATTGGAGAACAAAGTCACCAGCCTGAAACTTTCTGTTAGTAGCCCTCTTGTCAAACAAATACTTCATTTTCTGCTATAACCCTATGTTCTCCCTCTGACTTTCTCTCTTGGTTTCCTCCAATTCTATCAAGTGCATCATTCTATCCTGCATTGGGTCAGAGATATTTAAGTGTTCTTTTTGTATAAACTGGTAAACAGGTAATAAATTGTTCACTGGAAACCTTGCTGGCAAACCATATACCAATTCAAAAGGGGATTTACCAGTTTCCTTCTTGATTGTGATCCTATCAGCCCAAAGGGCTAACCTTAATTTTGTATGCCATGTTTTCTTATTTTGTTCTAGAGTTCTTTTTAGTATCTTCAATATGCTTTTGTTGCTAGACTGATCTTTTCCATTAGCTTGTGGGTGGTATGGGGATGAGTATGATATTGTAATCCCATACCTTTCACAAAAGCTTGTCATTTCTTCTGATCTGAAACTCATAGCATTATCCATTACTAATTTACTAGGCACACCGAACCTGGTTAAAATGTTATCCATGAGAAACTCAGTAACCACTTTGCTTGTTTCCTTCCTGGTAGGGATAGCCTCAATCCATTTAGTAAAGTAATCAGTGGCCACCAGTATCCAACTATGTCCTGCACTAGATTTCTCTTGAAATTCACTGATAAAATCAATCCCCCACATAGAAAAAGGAGCCTCAGTACTCACCGGGTTGAGCAATAGAGCACCTGCAAATTTCAATTTATTGGAGAACCTCTGACATGGTTCACATTTCCTAACATGTGTATAAGTATCTTTGAACAAAGTAGGCCAATAATATCCTTCCCTAAAAATCTTATGGGTAGTGGTTCTAGAAGAAAAATGACATCCACATTCCCCTTCATGTATTTCAGATAACACCCTTTTAGCCTGGAAATTGTCAAGGCACAACAATAGTATACCATTCTTATCTTTACAAAAAAAATCTCCTTGAATCTGAACATATCTTTGAGTTTGTAACTTCAAACTTCTCTTTTGATTTTCAAATAAATGATCAGGGCACTTAGCATGTTTGAGAAAGAAAACAATATTAGCATAATATGGTTGTCTTTCTATACTAGTAATAGCTTGGTCATGTGTCTTTGTCTGGTTTAGGTGCACCAAATCTAGATTTTCTTCTATCATAAGTTTTTCCATACCTTTCCCTCTTATTATTTTGGCGATACTGATCTCAAGATTGAACTCCTGTATTCTTGTAATCCATTTACATCTCTTACCAGTAACCTCTGATTGTGTAAGGATATCTTTCACTACTGAATGTGGAACATAGGCCTACACCCTAGCACAAACCAAGTAAGGCCTAAAATATTTTACAACCTTAACCAATGCATAGGCCTGCTTTTCCATTATTTCATAGTTAAGTTCTGCAGGCTGCAAGGATCTACTGTAAAAAGCTATAGGGCGTTCAAAACCTTGTTCATCCTTTTGAAGTAATATTGCAACAATAGTATGAAATGAGGCAAATGAAAACAAAGAGAAAGGCTTAGTGTAATATGGAGATTTCAAAACTGGAGCCTATTGTACTGCCTCTTTAATTATTTCAAATGCTTGCTGAGCTTCCTCATTCCAAACAAACTTATTATCCTTTTTCAGCAATTTCACAATGGGCTTAACAATTTCTGCAAAGTTGACCACAAATCTTCTGACAAAATTTATCTTTCCTAAAAAGGACTGCACACCTTTTAAATTTCTTGGAGAAATTACTCTTTCAATTGCTTCCACTCTCTCAGGGTCTATCCTTATCCCTTCTTTGGATACTATATGTCCCAGTAACTTCCCCTCTTTGACCACAAAATGACATTTTTTAGTGTTCAAAGAAACACCATATTCCAAAGCCTTACTAAAAATTTTACCCAGGTGCTCGCAATGATCCAAAGCCCTTTTTGAGTATCCATTTAATTCATATTGGTAAATAACCATGAATAAATCAATAAAATCTTTGAAAGCAACATCCATGGCTCTCTGAAAAGTTGCACCTGCATTTATCAAACCAAAAGGCATCCTGATATAAACATATGTTCCCCATGGAGTAGTAAATGCAGTTTTATATTACTCTGACTCTTTGACTAAAACTTGGTTGTAACCCAAAAAACCATCCATCATTGATAACAATTCACAACCAGTCAGCTTATGCAACATTGCTTCCATATTAGGCAGTGAATAATTATCTTTCAATGAAGCAATATTGAGATTTCTGAAATCAACACATAATCTGATGTCACCATTTTTCTTTCTAACTGGCACTAGGTTTGATACCCATGTTGAATGTCTTATAGGCTAGATTATCCCAGCGTCCTTGAGTTTCACCAACTCCTGCTGCATCTTGGGAGCCAACATGGGGTTAATGGGCCTTTGTTTCTATCTAAATGGCCTCACATCTGATTTCAAAGGAATTTCATGCTGAAAAAGGTCCTCTCTGTATGCTTTCAAGTCATCATATGACCAAGCAAAGACATGCTTGTATTTTCTCAGTAACTTTATCAGATTTATCCTTACATGAGAGTCCAAACCTTTTCCTATATAAACTATCTGAGGACTGCTTTCTGATCCTAAATTTATTTCTTCCAAATCCTCAAGGTTGGCATTGCTTATCTTTGCTGAATCATTTTGCTGGCTAACAAACAACGCTTCAAGGTCAACCAAACCCTTAGGAATCTGATTAGAACTTAATTGGACAACTTCATTTTTAAAAATATAATCCTTTCCATCATCCTGTTGTAATAAGGAACCACAATCAATACTTTGGTTCTCATAGTGATCTAAACATTGTATGAACCTTAAAATATCTTTATCATCCTGGAACACCTGCCATTTGTATATATTTTCTGGAACAACAAGTGTATACAACAAATACACAATCTGCATCAAGTGTATACAACAAATACACAATCTTGTGAACTATCTGATAGCACCTGTCTTTGCTTGGTCAGTTCTAGTGAAGTACCAACTGTGCGCTCTATCCAATATTCAAGCTTCACAGCTTCACAAATCTCTACTTTTTTTTTTCTCTACCACACTTTTCACAAATGAAAAGATCACTCATATATACTCTCTTACAATAACCCATTAGGTCGACTAGTTAAGCTTTCCTAATACACAATTAACTAGCTTGGAAAATTAAGGCTTCCCACAATACAAATAATTACATAATCCCTTTCTAAGATACACATGGTACCTATAACAAGTATACAATATTTAAAATTCATTAAAAATACTTTAGGATCCGCAATCCATGCTCAGAATTAATTTCCACATGTTACAAATCTGAAGTCAGCTAGGAAATAAGTCTTCTCTAGAATACACGCCACAACTGATGTCATCAGTACCCAAATAGAAATCTAACTCAGCCCATTTCATAATCATATGTCAGCTCTCCATCAATAAGCTCGCAAGTTCTGAAACATATTCCTTAGTAGGATATGCCCAAAACACAGAGACCTTCTCTGTCTAGAATCACAGCCACAGTCTAGAAAAATAGACTTTACTAAAACAACTGTAACATCCATGATATGAAACATAAAGTCAAGTGGCCTTAGATGTAAGGTCAAAAATCAGTCTTCTGCTTAAATCCAACATGATTAGTACCAAAAAGTGATATCATCCAACACACTTCTATTAGGGGAAGATATTAACATATCTAAGGTAATCCCCTAACAAGGTCACATCTAACAAATGTGCATTGCAATCTTTAACCAGATTGGGTCTTAACTGAGCATACTTCAGAAGAGTATTTATTTTTGTGGGTGACAATTACCATGGAGTTTTTTCCCAAATTGGCCTTCCTCATTAAATTCGGTGTTACATGTGATGCTTGATAACTGTGAATGTTATTTTCTTATGTTATATATGTTTTTTTATCAACTTTATGAAGTGTTTACAAGTTTCGAGTGTTGTTGTTATTTGAATCACAAAGTTGAACCAGAGGTTTATTTTTAAATTGTTAAGTTTAAATATATTTTTTATTCAACACCCCCCCCCCCCGTGCCCTTAGTAAACCCTCATTTAGTAGGGTAAACCAATGTTTTTCACTATTATATGAAATTATTTCTCTTGATTTTTTTGTGTTACCAAGATGCCTGGTTTCTAGGTTTTCATCAAGGGAATGATTCATTTTTTTTTCTGAAGAGAATGGACTCATGATAGGACATTGAGGAAGGACTCAAGAATCTTATTATTTTGATTATAGCCCTAAAATATGTGGTATAATAGACCATGGCTATTGAAATTTTTCTCAAAGATGTTGATAAGGTGATGGACAAAGGAAATTAAATGGATGAAGATGGACTAGGGTAATGGTTTATGTAGAGGATTGGACAAGAGGAATGGAAGGATGGAAAATAGGTGGTGAATAATAAATGGGCTATTGGAAGATTTGTGTAGGATTATATGGAAAGGGTGACAAGGTCAACATTGAAACACAACTTGAAGGGTGGTGGAGTAATGGAGGAAAAGTAGATTTGAAAAATTTATATTTTCATGTAGAAGTGAAGATGGATTTTCATGTTGGGATATATGGACCGAAGATGGATTTTCATGTTGGGATATATGGACCGAAGATGGATTTGGAAATTGATGGAAGTTGTTTGGGTAGAGGGTTGGAGGAAGCCTTTGGAATATTTAATGCCAATTTTTATTTTTCTTTAGAATGAAAGTCTTGTGTGACTAACTTGGGAATCCACATTTTTTTTTGTTTTCCTTGTGATACTTTAGAACTCATTTCTCAATAAGGGATTTAGGAACACACTCTCTATTTTATTTTTTCTTTTGTTTGATGGGATTTTGTGGCATTTTGTTTACTTCTTCTTTTCTCTTGGATAATATTTTTCTTTGTATTTACATGTCAACTAGATTGGACATGTTCATCTTTGAATGCATGTGAATTCTTTAACTTATGATATTTTACTTGGATTCCAAATTGCTTCCAAAGGTATTGGGGGTCATGGATGGAGTTTAATAATATGGAGGGTTCACATAAATATGTTATGCAAAAAATTTAAAGGATGAGCACCTTTGTTGATTTTGATTTAGGGTGGGATAGGTGGATGGTGAAGTAGTGGATGGAGGAATGTATGGACCTAAGATGGATGTAAGGTTTGAAGGCTTTAGTGTATGTTTTAGTTTAGATGGAGGAATGTAGGATATATAAATGGTACCAAAATATTGAGTGTGATACTTTTATCCTAGGCTATAATTTTGGGGGTTTTCTATTATATAAGGGGGATCCAATATGCCTTGTTCATGGATACCCAACCCTTTTTCTTGATAGTGCATGCTTTGGAAGACCTTCTTAGAAAAGGGATACTTGTTAATTTTATAGAAAGATGTCAGTCCATTTTGAGCTGGCAGAGGTATGTAAGGAATGATAGGATCATGAAGTATACTAGCCGAATGAAAGTGGATGATCCAAGGTTATATATAAGGAGCTCATTATTATCTTTTGTAGGAGTGATGGGATCTTTTGGAGAATAATTAGGATCATGGATCGAAGAAGACTGAATTGAAGTGGAGGAACATATTCGACATGTGTGGGGTTTAGGAAAAACATTCACAAATGTGTTGGGATGACGAGAAATAATAAGATCATGCAATATAATAGGAGAAATGACATGATGATTTTTGCAAGATAGGATCTTGTGGAGGAAATGGAGGATTAGGAGATGGAGATGAAGGAATGAGAGGCTCATGAGGAGGATCTTGAGGGATGATGAGATATTATGGAGGACATGAAGGTGAAGGGATACTTTGATCTTGACTTGGAAGGGGATCCTTCAACTCCATTTTAAGGGTGGTTTACTCTTGACTATGAATGGAATCATTAGGAATAATGGAAGGTGTGACATGGTCTTGCTTAGGAATAGGATGATCAAGAAAACTTGAATGTGTTCGCAAGTGGTACATTTCTCAAGTGATATGATACACTTGAGGGTTTTCATTTATGGAAACATATCTAGAATGATGGTCGCTTGAAGTTGTTTAGAGTTTTAGATATAGAGTTAGCAAAATGACTAAGAATTTTTTTTGAAAATACAGAGTATAGTGGTATAGTTTTGGATAGAGAAGATAGTAGATGATGCATGGGGATGTACAAGCTTATAGGAAGACATTTTGGAGTATGTTTGACCTTTTGGTAAGGTCGCTTAAGTTTTGGTGATGATCGCAATGAGTTACAGTGTTTTTAAGTCATGCGAATGTAGAGGAACATAGATACAGAGCAGGTGAACAGTTGTGATGATTGAGGGAGTATGTCGTGGACTCCTAGCATGCTATTTTGGATTGTTATTGTGGATTAACTATTATTTGGTAGTATAAGTTTTCCAAATTTGTATTTACTCTTTGAGTATATATTAATTATATTTTTTAAGGTATTAGAGAGTCCACTGAATTATATAT
>MU223423.1:6870778-6930948 GCA_018584345.1 Thuja plicata
GATGGAATGCATATATGTATTTTAATGTAAGACATATGTCAGTGACAACTGGAACTATCTAAGCATAGCTAATGCTTGTAATGTTCACTACTAAGAATTGATTATAACAAAACTATTTTTGATTGTAAGAATAGTGTGCTCAATATACCATTAGCAAGGTTTTGTATTCCCCTAACAGAGAAATGTTCTAATGTAATATTCAGCTCCTAAAAGGGCTAGGTCTCCTAATAGGGACACTATACTTTTAATGCATATTTGTGGGTACCATCCCCACTAGGGTTTTCCCTTGGCTAGGGTTTCCTTGATATAAATTCATGGTGTTATGAGTTATGTGTTGTTTGATTATGTTCTTTTCATTTCAGTAATTATATGGTTAAGTTGGAAATTATTAAGTTAATGTTTAAAGTTTTGACATACTGATTCACCCCTCTCTCTCTCATTATTACTTAATCCTAACAATTGGTATCAGAGCTTTTGGCTCTTGGAAAGAAAGTTTAACATCTTAAGGGAGATCGAGATGGATTTTAAAAGTTTGGAAGAAAATTTGAAGTAGCACTTGAAGATCTTGACCAAGATAAAGCAAAGAATGGTGACTTGATATTCAAATTGAGAAGAGCAGAGGGATTCATTACGAAACTAAAAGAACAACTTGAACTTTCTATAATTTAGAGAAAATATCTTATGGTTAAGATAAAAGAGGAGTCAGACAATGATAATTCAGATCAGATAATGTAGCTTGAGAAAGAGAAAGGTACTTGAAAGCTTGATTATGAAACTTCTTCACTACAGATGGATAGAGAGATTCAAGAAGAAAAGGACGCTAAGAACAAAATTGAAGAAACCTTGAAGGATGCTAATATTGAGATAGGAAAAATGAAGATTGAACTTGAACACTACAAGAAAAAATATCTGGAATTAGAGAAATATAACCATATCATAAAAGGAGAACTTGTTGAGGCAAATAATCATATTGAGAAACTTCACATGAGTAGTAACTTGATCGATGAATAGAGAGACATACATAAACCTAAAGGAGACATGAGTGGTGTTGGCTTCAATGAAGTTTAATGTTCAAAGAATCAAGAAGAAAAATTTGATGTGAATATTGATGAATAAAGACCTACTCTTGAAGAAAATAAAGAAAAGATTAGACCTTTCAGAGGTAGATGTTCTAGTTGTAACCAAATTGGACACATGAAGAGAGATTGCAGAGGTAAAGCCCATTTAAAGCCTTTTTTTGGTTATTACTTTAACTATTATGGATATGGGCATAAGAAATAAAAATGTAGGAAACCTGATCAATCAAGATACAAACAAGATCACACTAGTGTAGAGACAACAGCTAAGACAACATGTTTAAAATGTCATAACCTTAGACACATTGCAAGGTATTGTAAGTTGTAAGTTAATATCAACATATCACCTCCTATATTCTACAAATGCAACAATCCAAGGCATTTAGCAAATTTTTGTAGTTACAAAATAACTGACAACAAAAGAGGACCACCTCCTATGGTTACAAAGAAGAATATTGGTGATAGTGGTAAGAGTCTTGCATAGTACATAATTGAATTTGAGAGTTGTTTCAAGAAAATAGAAGATATTAACAGTAATAAAGTATGGAAGGTAAAATAATCTAGTGAGGATAAGGTTGAGGGAGACTTAGTAGATTCTACTGAGTATTCGCCTAGTGCTAACATTGCTACATAAACCTATATGGCCAAGCATAGCCTTAGGGGGAGCATTGGAAGAATACATCTAAAATTTATCCATCCCTTGAATTTGAAGAGTAAGCTCTTGTGATCTTAGGGAGAGCATGGGGAGATATTTTGGAACACATATCTATGACTGCATGGTTTTATATAGCTATATACTATGATTGCCAGATTGTTACTCGACTGGCTTATGTGCAAAAATAAGTTTATTGGAAATTGCATCATTTTTCACTTAGCAAAGTATAAGAATGATTGAAAGACCATAATTTGATATTATTTGTAGAGAAGAGCCCAAGGAGATCAGATTATTAAGAAAAAATAGAGCTGGAGCAAGTATATTGAAGAGTTTGATTGAAGTAGAGATCTCACATTTCCAAAGTAAAAAGGTATTTAGATTGATTGGGAAGCTTTTGAAATGGATACACCTATGATTTTCTATGTTTTAGAGAGACATACATAAACATTTAAAGAAACACCCTTTTAAATCTATTGAGGATGACCCCAAAGGTGCATTTTCTCAAACACCCTATGGATTTTTACATGTCAAAAATATTAGGGTACATACATTGCAAGTTTGAAACTTTGGGAGACGAAGAAATTTCTGTTACTCCAATTGCACATTGAAGTTGACATTAGTTATCAATCTAACATAATGGAGAGTCTATATATATCACCAAAGTGTAGAGTTAACCAAGAGCACTGATCATTTTCATAGTTAACCAAGTGCAGTGATACCCGAGTAAATAGACTATACTGAGCACAGACAATACCAAGCTACACAGCATAACCGAGTACTAGTATAACTAAGATACACATTATACACCGAGCATCAAGGAACAACATTAGTTGAGTGGAACAAAGTCTACATAAAATTTTTTTATGGCACATTATTCTAAGTAAAAAAAAATTATCCAAACTAGATAATGGTTTACACAATTGAGGATGATATTAATTACAGATTTACAACATTAATTGTTTGTCTCCTATGTTTATTTGATCAATGTAAATTTTGTAACCGTTGATCTTAGGGTAAGGATGTAAATGTTTAGGCCTAATTAGGTCATATAATTTGATCTATAAATGTATAGATGTCAAATTTTGTTAACTATGTTGATAAAGAAATGATCAAGTAGCCACCATACTACAAACATCAGAGATCAAAAAAGGGATTCAAGGACAGAGACTAGATTGCAGAAATTAGTTTACAAAACTAAGGAAAGGCTACCGAGAAGAACAAAGAAGAAGGTATTATCATTCACATTGAGGTGATATGTTTTATATGAAACTAATCGTTCTGTATCAACAATTTTGAGATTGTATATATTTCACATCAACTTTTTGATACTCTATGACAATTTTAATAGACCCAAAATCTCTTAAGAGATAAGAGTTAAAAACCTTATTGAAAATCTCTTAATTGACTACACACATATATTTTGTTACTAAATACTCACACGAGGTAGATCTAGTCAATATTTTTGTTACTCCTAACATGGTAAGATCATCAGAAGTGATCGTTTTGTAAAGCTTTAACAAACTACATTTATTACTGTAGTAGTGAATTTTTGTGGGTATCATCCCCACCATAGTTTTTACCTTCTAATAGGGGTTTTGTGTGATACCAAAATACTAGTGTCATGAGTACTTAATTGTGTGTATGTGTTATGTTTATTTTACATGCATTTACATTTTAGGATTGATACTATATGTTTGGAATAAGAAATCTACTCAGTAAGTTTATATAGTATAGTGAATACAAGGAATTGATTAAACATTTTTAAGGGTACTGATTCACCCCTCCCCTCTCAATACACACCCTTTCCATTATCTTAACATTGGGCCAAAATTTGGTATCAGAGCTTGTTCTATTATTTAGAAGGTTTAGAAGCTGAATAGGAAATATATTACAATGGATAGGTATACGCATGATAAAACTATTGAGAATCAAAAGTTACAATTGCAGATCTATGTGGAACAATTCAAGGAAGCCAAAGAGAAACTCGAGGAGATTTTGATTTAGAGGAAGGATATGGAACTTCACTTCCATGAGATTGATTATCATGAAGAAGAGACTCATGACCCATTTGATACATCATGATCTGAATCTGGTTGCATATCTAATGCATCTAAAGGAATCATATCAAAGCTATCTGAAAGCAATCAGCAACTTACTGGACAAGTGAAAGAAGTGCAGATCGGACAAGATACACAAATGGTTAGAATGTTTAAAGTATTGAATGATTCAAAGAAAGATGAACAATATATAAAAATGGTTGTTGATGATAGAAGACAAATGCCTAAAAAGTTACAAGAGAAAGAAATTGAGATATCTAGACTTACTGAACATTACTTTGAGATCACCAATCAAGTGGTTGATATGAATCATGAGGAAAATAGAGTGAATATTGAAATTGAAAAAATAATAGATGACATTGGTGTATTGAAGGAAGAAAATGAGAAACTGTGAAATGAAGTGAATATTTTACAGCAATATAATGAAGTGATTAAGAGATCTGAAGAAAGCACTAAGAGAATGGATGAATTTCTTAACTATCAAAGAAGTTTGAATAACAATATTGGATTAGTGTATACCGAGCAAGGAGAATCATCAAACCAAGCTGAATAAAGGAATTTCTACTCAAATTCTAAGCTGAAGAAGCCCTCTTTCCATCACTGTGGAAAACCAAGCCACACATCAAATGTTTGTAGGAGAAAAACAAAAGGTATTCCTAGAAACCCTCCTAAATTCAATGGTATTTTCTATAACTATAATAAGCATGGATATCAGGCACATGAGTGTAGATCCAAGTTGAACAAACCATAGAAGAAAAAACACATGGATGAATACTGTCAAAATTGCAACATGAATGGTCACACAACTCAAGCATGCAAAAAGAACACAAAGCAAATATGGAAGCCTAAAGGACAAGAAATGGTAAATCAACCGAGAAGACAAGGAAATGATTATGCATGAGATTAAAACACTTGGAGAAATTTTGAATCATGTGGTAAATATGGACATATAGAAGAAAATTGTATGAGACTATGGTGAATAAAATCTAGGAATTGGTCAAACTCTGGAATGACATGTCCTAACTGCCAAAAAGTTGGTCACTTAAGAAGAGATTGTGCAGACCAAATAAACACTTATGGGAATGGAAATACAATTGATGAAATTGTGAGGATCAAGAATCAAATGTTGAGAAGATCATCAAATGATAATGCAAGACCTAGCACAACATTTGGTGACACCTCATCCAATGGGTTAGGTGGCTCCACCATCTCCAACTGAGCAATACAAGCAGGTATGGAACTATGTATTTGAAATGCAAAATCTTACATCAGTTCCAATATTTATTACACATATGCCAAATCAGAATGACTAAATAAGCTCTATGGAATTACATATTTGATTATTATGATCTAGTCTATTCGGCTAGTATGTACCAAGATAAAACAGTCATTCGGTGAAAATGTGATGAGATAATCGAGTTGTTATGACAACCAAGTATATGGTATACTCACCAAGCTAAAGAATTGATAATTTTAACTAAGAAATGATGTTTGTGTTAGCAATAACTGAGAGGGAGGGTGAATCAGTGGCCTCAAAAATTAATCCTTAAATCAGCCCTTCAAAACTTATAACCACAAATTATTTCTCAAGTTATCTTTTGTCCTACAAGATGAATGCATTCAATAACTTATATCAACTTACTGTTAGGATGAATTTAGAATAACTGAGAGGGGGGAGGGGGTGAATCTTATCCTTAGGTCCATATGTTCCCATATAAAAATTTAAATGAACTTCAACAACTCAGATCTGCTCGGCAACAATAAACAACAAAAGTGTCCAGTTTACTGTATTAATGAAATAAGCTTACAGAAACTTAACAGTAAAACACAAAAATAACATTCACACATTTTTGACACCATGAATTAACATGGAAACCCAATATGGGAAAAACCACCAATAACATACTACCAAAATTTCACTTTTCTGAAGTGATGCCCTGTGAGGAGCCAACCCTGTTAAAGGTTACAAAACACACTG
Organism: Thuja plicata; assembly: GCA_018584345.1. Taxonomy (NCBI): domain Eukaryota; kingdom Viridiplantae; phylum Streptophyta; class Pinopsida; order Cupressales; family Cupressaceae; genus Thuja; species Thuja plicata. Next base: position 6,876,545 of record MU223423.1, read on the forward strand.
TCAAATGTGACCTGGTTAAAGGATTTAATCACCCTTTCAGGAGTGGCCTTGTTAGAGGACTTAGAACATTCCAATCCAAATTTCACCTTGTTCAAAGGATTTATATAATGACTATTAGGTCAACCTGGTTAAAGTATTTGAACTGATACAATGGTTAGAAAGTAATCAACAGGTGTGATCTGATACATACAACTTACTTTGAAAATCTAGATCTAGTTTCAGCTCTAATGCTAAATCACTGAGTGGCCTCCATTTACATCTCAAACTTTAGATCTTCTTGGAAATCCATCAATCAATCTCTCTCTACTTCTATGCTCAACCTTCTCTGCTAGGTCTTGCCAATAAGTTAATTAACCATGCAACACTTTGCATTCAACTTCTCCTTACACTCAAATACTATAACAATAACCACAATAGGTTATATTATACCTCTTCATCTAGGTTAGAGAAATATTTTTCTTCTTAATCAAGATCATAGTTCTTAGGTTAGGTCAGATGCAACAGATCTTTCCATCATTACATTTAATTTACTTCTCCAATACAGTCATTATTTAAACATTGAATCCATGTGCTAATAATGGTTTCCCATGCATTAAATGATTGTGGACCAATCTTAATGAATAATTAATATCCCAATGGAATCAACTATGTCGTCCATAGATCTCAAATCTCATTTAATAAATAAAATATTGTTGCTCGGCTTTCTCTGTCTCCCTTAGCATTTCACTAGCGCTCAACATCATCTTTTCTTTTCTCGGCATCATCTTTTGCTTTGCTTGGCATCAAATTTTCTTTGCTTGGCATTGACCTTCCAGTGAACTTCCAGTGATAAATAAACAATGTATCACTTTTCCAAAGTGCCAAATGATCAAGTACCCCAGTGTATACTCATAACTCAACCATTTTCATGGTCTTCTTTTTATCCCATTCTTTTCAAATCTTCATCAATCAATGGATAAGGTGCCCAAACATACAGCAATAGTCTCACCACTTAAGGTTTGACATCAATGAAAAAATAACAATTGTCTACATTGCAGAAATCTTTCCAACAGTTACTACTTGTCGGATTTCTCTGTTAAACCTTCTTCTTTATGTTTACTGATAATAAGTCATCTATTTACCAAATACAGTAAACATGAAGAGTATACCAATATATCCAGAATGAATTATGTAAGATACAAAATAGTAAAGAAAAGAATCATACACACATAACACATGGATTTTAATGTGGAAACCCTATTAAGGGAAAAACCACTGGGACCGATATCCCAAATTTTCACTCTTCTGAAGTGAGCCTTTTTAAGAGCCAACCCTGTTAAAGGTTACAAACACACTATTAGGTGTGACTTTGTTAAAGGATTTTATACATAGAGGTTGTCACTTAGTATCGGGCATCTAATGTTGCCATCCTTGAATCAACGTCTTTCTTAGACTGTCAATAGGCATCGGGCATATCAAATGCTACTTTCATGAATCAACCTTTTTGGCACTCCTTGAGATGTACCTCAATATATAGAAAAATGTTAAGTCATGCTTAGTTAAGAGACTTTATGCTTTAATGGTTAAACTAAAACATTATGAGTTTTTCATATTGCAACTTAAATTTCATATTTTCATATCTATTTAAGTACATTACCTCTCTGACCAATGTATCAATTCAATCCTTGTGCTCCACACTTTCTGCTCTATGATGTTGTGGTCATTGTTCGTCAGTTGTCTGCAGAATTCCTTATCTCTCCTTCAGCTTGTTTGATCAGCACTGCATGAATTTTTTCTTCACCATTTTCTCTTCAACATCCTCTCTCTATTCACTCCCCTTAAACCTTTTTTAAATGAATTAAGCTTGTCTCTTATATAGACATAATATCCATTGTTTCTTGGTTCTTGATTCTTGGCGTGATAAACAATCCATCCAATTTGATTTAAAGCATAACTCCTAGTTTTTCTCATAGATATCTTCTTGCCAACTCTACAAATTAGATTTAAATCAATTACTTATCTCTGGCTTTATCTAGATGAATAAAACAATGATAAGTACCCATTAACTCTATCTTTATCTTCTTGCCAGCTAGGCATTTTGTCATTTTCTGAACTCTCTATTATATCGGTCAATACTTTAGTTAGTCATTAGTGATAACTATCTGTTCCATTGGTGTGAATTCAGTTGTCATCAGGATCTCCATCCTTGTCTTTTCTATTGGGCAACACTATAACTCTGCTCGTCGGTAATACTATGTATTTCTTCATCGGGCAACACTGTGACTTTGTTCTTTTACTCTAACCTTCGGGTGCACTACGTCGGTGTATTCAGTCACTTAGTGAATACTAGACTTGTATGCATTACTAATTAGCATATCCTTGATTCATGAGTTCTTTGAAGGCATTGGCAATATCTCTATGACCATACAGATTATATTAATTTGACATCAATGACAATACAATACATTAACTGATTTAATGCCTTGCATGATCATAAACTCAACATCTTCAAACAGTTAATCAGTTATATGTCATCAATCTCTCCCTTTGGAATTTATGGCAACATACTATATTATCATACTATGCTATTTCTAATACAATATGAAATATACAGTTTCATCAAGCTTTCCTAATGTAACTATTACAAATGTCTAGTTTTCGGTAAGCTCAAGTAGCTTTGATTTGATTCTTGTCGGATTTCTATCTGTCTTCAATCCTTTCATTGGATGGATGTAGAATCTTTCTTTCTCTGATTTGATGTGTTCTCCTTATGTGTCAAACTCTCTCCCTTTGACTATTTTCCTTTATTTTGATGTTTTCTGTTTTACTTGTTAGCAACTCTCCCTTTGTATCATATTTCCATACAATCTCTCTCCCTAAGGATATAATATCTCCCTATTGGAGTAATGTGATAATGGTTAATCTCTCTCCCTTTCCAGAAGGATGTGATAATATGGATAATCTCTCTCCCTTTGACAATAATGCCAAACAAATATCTCACAAATATTCCTTGAATTTCCCTTATCCTTCAGCAATACAACAATATTCTCTGGTGCTTGGTGATGATATATACCTGTTTGTATATAGATGTAGCTTTGAAGTTCATCTCTTTTCTTGCATCAATCATGAATGATATTTTGATAATATGTAGGCTGATGCAGCCTTCTAATCATCTTACTGACCAGTAGACAAGGGTCTAACCCTTTGTCTCTTTCTCAAGTACTCAAATGCATCCTTGGGCAGTGGCTTGGTGAAGATATCGACCAATTTTTCCTTTGATTGCACATACTCAAGTATCACCTCCTTTTCCTGAACTTGTTCTCTCAAATAATGATACTTGATGGCAATATGCTTTGTTTTAGCATGAATGACTAGAAATTTGGAAATGTTAATTTCACTTGTATTATCACAATAGATAATTACTGGTTCTAAAATTTGCATATGCATACCTTCCTATAATTGTTTGATCCATGCAATATTTGAGTAGTTTGCAGTAGCAAAAACATACTCTACTTCTCCATTAGATTGTGAGATGCATCATTATTTCTTGCTGATCCATGTGACAAGTCTATCACCCATGAAGAATTCTCTTCTAGTTGTGCTCTTCCAGTCATCAATAGTTACATCCCAATCAGCGTCGGTAAAGACCTAAAGTTAAAATTTTCCTTCTCTTCTGTACCATAAGCCATATTCCTTAGTATTCTTTAGATATATTAGGATTCTTTTCACAGCAGTCATATGTGACTCTCTAGGATTAGCAAAAAATCTAGCAACTATTCCTACTGCATGCGCAATATCTGGTCTAGTATGTACAACATACATGAGTTTTCCAATCATTGATCTATACAAAGTTTGATTTACCTTTGATGACTTGTCTTCCTTTTTCAGTTTGCATCTAATTTCCATTGGTGTTCCAACTGGTTTGGATTCTTCCATCTTGAATATTTTCAATACTTCTTTGATGTACTTGGATTGTGTAATGAAAATACCTTCTCCTTGTTGCATGATCTATAGACCAAGGAAGAAGTTGATCTCTCCAAACATAGACATCTCAAATTCTTTTCTCATCTCATTTGAAAATGATTTGCATAGCATATCATTGCCTCCAAATATGATGTCATTAATAAATATCTCAGCAATCAAAGTGTTAGAATCAGTATCTTCCTTCAACTAAAGATTATTTTTTTCACTAGTTCTTACAAATCCAATACTTATAAGATAGTAATGGATTCTTTCAGACCAGCATCAGGGTGCTTGTTTCAATCCATATAGGGCTTTGTGAAGTCTACATACCATATCCCTCTTGTCTTGATCAACAAACCCTTCTGGTTGTTCAATGTATACCTCTTCTTCAAGTATTCCATTTCGGAATGCAAACTTGACTTCCATTTGATATACCTTGAATCCTTTATATGCAGTATAAGAAAGTAATATTCTTACTCCTTCTAGCCTAGCAATGGGTGCAAAGGTATCTCCATAGTCAATTGCTTCTTCTTGTGCATACCCCTTGCATACTAGTCTTGCTTTATTCCTTGTAACTTCTCCATTCTCATTCAACTTATTCCTGAATATAGATTTTCTACCAATGACATTCTTGTCATCTGGTCTTGGTATAAGTGTCCATGTCTTGTTTTTCTCTATCTGTTCAATCTCCTCATTCATAACACTAATCCATTCATCATTATCTAGTGCAACATTGACATTTGTGGGCTCATAATCACAAATAAGACATCTTGTATTTAGAGACTTACTTATAGTTCTTAACCAGCCCTTTTATCTCCTATGATCTGGTCCTCTGGATGGTTCTTACTGAAATATCTTGCAAGTACAGGTATAGCTCTTTCTCTATCAGCTTGATATTCATTTTGTTCTTCATTTTGTTCTTCATCAACTTGTGCATCATCTTAAGCAATATTCTGATCGTTGGTATTTGCAGCCTGATGCCTGGGTGCAATGATCTATTGCTCGGGAGCTCTACATTATTGGTAGGGTAGAGTGTTAGGTTCCTCATTGTAAGTGAACTTATTGTAGTCCTCTGGTTCTTTAGTGCTTTCCTGTTCATTCTTCTATGCAAATTCATCTATCTTTACATTTGCACTTTCAATAATTTTGTTAGAGGCTTTGTTTAGACATTTATAAGCCTTTCTCTTGGTAGAATACCCTAGAAAAATTCCTTCATCACTCTTGGAGTAAATTTTTCCATTTCTATCATCTTTTAAGATATAACATTGACTGCCAAAAATTTTGAAATAACTTATATTGGGTGTGTATCCATACCATAGCTCATAAGGTGTCTTTTTGGCGTCTTTCTTCAATTGTACTATGTTTAAAGTGTAAACAATAGTACTAACAACTTTACTCCAAAAGATTTGGGTGATCCCTTTCTCTATCATCAATGTCCTTGCACAATCAACTATGGATTTGTTCCTTCTTTCAAAAATTCCATTCTGATGTTTGTCCTTGGTGCAGAGACCTACCTTTTGATTCCATGCTCATTACAATAGTTACTGAATTCATCTTAAATAAATTCCCCTCCTGTATCTGACCTTAAGCATTTTAGCTCCTTACCACTTTGCTTCTCAACCATTGCTTTGTACCATTTAAACATCTTAAATGCTTCTGAGTTATCTTTTAGAAACATGATTGTCATCATTCTAGAATAATCATCAACAAAGAGAATAAAATATCTATCTCTGTAATAACTCTTTGTCCTCATAGGTCCACATAAATTAGTATGGAATAATTCTAGAATTACATCAAATGTATGGGTTTTGGTTTTAAAACTAGACTTTGTCATTTTACCTTTTTGACAATTCTTACACATGATATTGTTGGGCTTGGTCATCGTCAGTAAGCCTCTGACATTTCTCCTTTTGCAAATCTTTATCATGTTGTCAAAGTTCACATGACACAATCTTTTGTTCCATAACCATATAGCTTCGTTTGTAGCAATCAATCAAGTGGATTCAGTATCATTCATATAGAATAAGTTACCTTTTGTCTACTCACTAGTACCAATCAAATTTCTAGATTTATTGAAGATCATTGCCTTCTTATTTTCAAATGCTACTTTGTGACCTAAATTATTCAACTGAGAAAGACTCAATAGATTATGATTCAATCCATTTTCCCAATAAGCATTCTCACATTTTATCTGGTTATTCAACATTATTGTTCCTCTACCTTCAACTGGACAAGGTGTGTCATTACCCATTCTTATTGAACCACCTTTATAGTATTCAAAAGTCTCAAAGTTTTCCTTATCACCGGTCATATGGTGAGTGCAGCCGCTATCTATGATCCAAAATTCATTTTTGCTAATTTTAGATATGAGAGTTGTTTCTACATACCTTTCTTCATCATCATCTGAATCATCCTTTATAGCCACAAACACCATCTTGATGTCTTCATCAGATTTGGTGTCAGTATCATCATCCTTGCATTTTGCTAGGTAACTGGCCTTCTTTCATTTGTCTTTATAGTATCGGGTATCTCTTCTTTCTGATTGTCAGTATCTTTTGTAGTCACCTCTGTCCGACTTCTTTTCAAATGATCTATCATTACTTCTGTCCTCTTTTCTTCTATTAGTACATCTTGCAGAAAAGTGTCCAATCTCTTCGCAATTAAAACAAACAAGTGGTAATTTACCTTTGTATTTACCTTTTCCACTCTGCATTCTTCTTGCCATAAGTGCTTAAATTTCATCAAGATCATCTTATTCACTTTCACTATCACTATATTTTTTCATAGTGTTTTTATGACTTGATTTACTTATTCTCATAGAAGTTTTGAATGCAGACTCTATGTTTGGTAAGACACTATTATCAAAATTATTCATCTCAAATGAAATCAGTCTTCCAATTAAACTGTCTAGAGTAACATTTCTATTTTCTACTACTCTCATTTCTTGAATGGAAGATACTCTAATAGCATAAGTAGGCAGTAACATTCTTAGAATTTTACTTACCACTGTATCTTCTTCTAGTACACCTCCAACTCTTGGGATAGCATTAACTACCTCTTTGATTCGTGTGTTGTACTGAGTGATGTTTTCACCTTCTTTCATTTTGAGATCATCAAACTTTCCTCTAAGGCTTTCTGCTTTGGCTCTCAAAACAATTTTGTCACCACCATGTACAAGCTTCAATTTGTCCCACATCTACTTTGCATTTTTGCATTCTTTGACATCTTCAAATTCAGCATCAAAGAGTGAGGAAGCAAGCTCTATCAGTGTTCCATTGTATTCATGCTTCTCTCTCATTTTTTCAACTATTGGTGCTCCTATGGGAAACAGATATTTAGTTTCTAGGAATTGAGTAACATCATTACCAATACCCGATAAGTGGAGTCTTATCCTATTCTGCCATGAAGAAAAATTATCTTTGTTCAACTTGGGCACATCTCCTCTATTCATCTTGTGATCTTTGGCTTAGGTCTTGAAACCTTCCTTCTAAGCACGCAAGCTTTGATACCAATTTTTAGTAATAACTGAGAGGGGGGGGGGGGGGGGAANGGGGGGGGGGGGGGTGAATCAGTGGCCTCAAAAATCAATCCTTCAATCAACCTTTCAAAACTTATAACCAAAAATTATTTCTCAATTTATTTTCTATCCTACAAGATGAATGCCTTGAATAAATTATATCAACTTACTACTCGTCGAATTTCTATGTCAAACCTTCTTCTTTATGTTTACCGATAAGCAGACATCTATTTACCAAAAAACAATAAATATGCAAAGTATACCAATATATCCAGAATGAATTATGTAAGATACAAAATAGTAAAGAAACTAATCATACACACAACACATGGATTTTAATGTGGAAACCCTGTTAAGGGAAAAACCACTAGGACTGGTACCCCAAATTTTCACTCTTGTGAAGTGAGCCCTGTTAAGAGCCAATCCTATTAAAGGTTATAAACACATTGTTAGGTGTGACCTTGTTAGAGGGTTTTATACATAGAGGTTGTCACTTAGTATCGGGCATCTAATGCTGCCATCATTGAATTAGCCTCTTTCTTAGACCTTCAATAGGAATTGGGCATAGCCAATGCTACTTTCATGAATCAACCTTTTTGGCACTCCTTGAGATATACCTCAATATATAGAAGAATATTAAGTCCTACTCGGTTAAGAGACTTGATGCTTCAATGGTTAAATTGAAACATTATGATTTGTTGATATTGCAACTTAAATTTCAGATTTTTAGATCTATTTAAGTACATTACCTCTCTGACCAATGTATCAATTCAATCCTTGAGGTCCACACTTTTTGCTCTGTGATGTGTTCACTATTTGTCATTTGTCTACAGAACTCCTTAGCTCTCCTTCAACTTGTTTGATCAGCACTGCATGAAGTTGTTATTCATCAGTTTCTCTTCAGCATCCTATCTCTATTCACTCCCCTTAATCACTTTTTTAAATTAATCAAGCTTGCCTCTTATATAGACATAATATTCATTATTTCTTGGTTCTTGATTCTTGGCATGATAAACAATCTAGCCAATTTGGTTTAAAGCATAACTCTTGATTTGTCTCGCAGATATATTCTTGCCAAATATACAAATCAGCTTTAAATCAATTACTTATCTTTGGCTTTATCTGGGTGAATAAAATAATGATAAGTATCTGTTAACTCTATCTTTAGCTTCTTTCCAGCTAGGCATTTTGTTGTTTTCTGAACTCTTTGTTCTATCGGCCAATACTTTAGTTAGTTAGCAGTGATAATTGTCTATTCTGTCGGTGTGACTTCAGTTGTCATCGAGATCTCTATCCTTGTCTTTTCTATCGGGAAACACTGTAACTCTTCCCATCGGTAATACTATGTATTTCTTCGTCGGGAAACACTGTGACTTTGTTCTTTTACTCTGACCATCGGGTGCACTCTGTCAATGTATTCAATCACTTAGTGAATACTAGACTTGTATGCAATATTGATTGGCATATCCTTGATTAATGAGTTCTTTGAAGTCATTGGCAGTATCTCCATGACCATACAGATTATATTAAGTTGACATCAATGACAATACAATAAATTAACTGATTTAATGCCTTGCATGATCATCAACTTAACATCTTCAAACATTTAATCAGTTACATATCATCAGTTTGTTCACCAAGTGGTTCATGAAGCACATTTATTGCACCACCCTAAGTTATTTTCCATAAATTTGGTCCATGTGAGCTCATTTGCTCACAACACAGAATGGAGAATGAAGAGCTAAGTTGCAGAAGAAATTTTTTGAATATTCTATAGAGATCTAAGCAGATTTCTGAGCATACAGGGGTTAGTTATTATGCATTTTGAACTCACTAAGTAATTTGATCATCATTTTATAGAAGCCCTAAATCAAAAAACCATGGCATCTTCATCTCGCACAAAGAAAGATAATCTTGTCAAGGACAAGAATTTTGTTCTAATCAAGAACTCCACCTGCACTGAACCTAACTACAAGATCCATCATCAAGTCACTACACAACCAGACAATCAAGGTGCATTTTCGTCTATACTGCCTAGGGTGTTTCTAGTGCAAGACATATGCACATACATACATTGTAAGATTGGATAAATTGGAGATTTTGAACTTATGTCAAATTATCAATCATTGTGCATAGACGAAAAGCTAAAAGAAGACCATAAACAGTTAGAGGTCAAAGGGTTAACTCATGCCCTAGATTTCTCAAAGGTCTTTTGGAATGAATGGATCTGCATTGTACTTAGCAAGGTACATGATGGAAAGGTACAGCTGGATGAACCTAAATAGATAACTATCGATGTCATTCATGCAGTAATGGGGTATCACATATGTGAAAAAGCCAAATTCCTGAGACACCTACCGAGAACCAAGTTATAAAAGCTTACATTAGCCAAGTGGGAGGGTAGAGGCTTTAAGGTCAACTACATCAAGGATCTTGAACTGAGATTTGGTGCCTATGTCATTGGGTATAAATTGTTTTAGTCCAGTAGGATAAACAACATACCATGTGGAGTTGTTTATATAGCTTACAAGATAGTTAAGAAAAGTCTACAATTTGATATTTCTGAGCTATTGCAAAAGAAATTAGAGTACGATATGAGAACCATCAGGTCAAAAAAGAAAAATACATGTAATTTTGGTTCCTTACGGCTATGCATATTCTTCTACATGCAAAATTTATTTCCATCAACCGATAAATTTAAGTGGAAGACAGATAGACCGGTTACAGTAAAAATAGATGAAATGATCACCAGTCTAGGACAAAATTTTGAACCAGTAATGAATGAGTACTCTAGAAAATTTAAGGCAAGAATGGAAAAGAGAGCCCAAATTCCTACTCAATTGGTAGAACAATATAAAGATGAAATATTTTTTGTGGTAGACATAGATACAACATTGATAAAAGCAGCAGATCAAAGGAATGTTTGGCTAGTCCCACTAGATTATGAGTTAGATATTGATCTGGCCTCTGATGCAATTGAGAAATTATTGAATGAGCCTGTTCACAAATATGCCATGAGATTTGGAACCTATGATGAGGCAAAGACCCATATAAAAATTCATTTACAAGTACAAAAATTGGGTCAAAAAAAGATTAATATTTTGAAAACATTGAAAAGGAAACTTGCTATCACAGATGAGGAATTGGATAAGTCTAAAGAAGAAACTGAGCAGAAGACCTCAGTCATTCAAGAAGCTTAACCGGATCGTGACACTAATGCCACCGAGTCTAATGACACACCAGTTGAAGAATCCAAGGCCAAAATGGGAAAACACACAAAGAATGTATCTCCACCATAAACAAGATCACAATTGATGACCAATGATTCACCACCTTTGAAGAAAGGTGTAGTGAAAATTACAAGGCCCTCACCAAAATTTACATACCAAACAAGAAAGAAGAAGGGCACTAATAATGCACTAAGATGATGGAAGAGATATGTGAGAAAAAAAGATGACAAGGATGATTCTTATGAGAATATAGAACAATTCAAGGTTGTTCACAACACACCATCACAGAGTATTGATAAGATTGAAGAGACAATCAAGACAACTGGACAGTTGATACATCTAAAGATACAAGTATACACTGGTTTGTCTACCGAGAACAAGTATAAAATTGAAGAAGTAATTATAGGTATGATGATTAACCTTAAACAAGTTCTATTTCAATTTGCTACTTCTATACCATCAGAACTATATGATAAAATATCATTGAGATGGTCTTATGCACTTCAAACTAAAAAATAGATGAGAGAGGTAGCTCTCACACTTATCAAAGTTAACTGCACAATTGATGAAATTCAGGATATAATGAGGCAATGTGCTAAGAAATTTCCCAAGAAACAAAGAACATTGAATATCCTACAAGGTAATATGAAGGAAGTGGATATTGAGAGCACCAAGATATGGAATGAATTTCTAAATCCACCCAATATTATCGAGGATACCAAGGAAACAAATGATGTTGCATCTATTGGACCAAGTACATAACCAATGATAGTTGGTGATGCAACAGTTTATAATGTGTTAGATGGTATTCTTGAACTCTTTACTAACTTAGGTCACCTAGATATCACAATCACTGATGTAACTGAGGGAGATCTAAATGAAAAGGCCAAGGAAGATGAATCCATTGGAGCCACTGAGACTATTGATGAAAAATATACATCATAGGTCCCCCCAAGCTACTACACCAGGTTAGTTACCTATTCTAGTCCAAGCAATTGAGATGGATACTGAAATGCAATAGAAGCCACCTGAGTAGGCAACATACACAACTGAAGATAAGGGTGTAGATCATAGTAAGGACACTAAGCACAGTGGTGGGATGATAAAAAAAGATACCACTGATGCTGCAAAAGAGAAAGGTGAAGGTAACACAAAGCCACCTAATAAAATAGTAGATACATCTACTACGTCTGACACAAGGTCAATTATAGAGGCACCTAAAAAATCTATCACACCGAGTACAGACCAATAAAAGTTGGAAACTGAACAAAATGATTAGCTTAATTTAACACTTTCACGATCATCAAGTGGTCGAAGGAAGAAGAAGAAGAAGAATAAGAAGAAGAAGAAGAAGAAGAAGAAGATATGCATTCCCAGCTACAATTAGAGCTACTCACCCTAGAGCACTTAAAGGAGGAATGGGAGACAACATATATGATATGCATGCCCATATACAATTAGAGCTACTCACCTTAGAGAACTTAAAGAAGGAATGAGAGAATTATTAGAAACTCTAAAGAATGCCCATCCCAATATTTTTGACAAATTGTAAGTTCTACGCCTTTTGTCATTAAATTAAAAAAAGTAGGAAAGATATGTATATATGTATAGTAAAGGGGGACACTACAATCAAGATGTTCATATACATATACCAAGCATATACAAAGGGGGAGCATGTACAAAGGGGAAATTATCGTGTATAGTATATTATCTACAGTACTAAGTTTTTGATACTAATGCCAAAGGGGGAGAATGTTATTCCAATTGCAACTTTGAAGTTTTCATTATTTATCAAGCTATCATAATGGACATTCGGTGATAGAGTCAACATAAGAAAGTTGGTATATATCACCAAAGTGCAGAGTTAATCTAGAACATTGATCACATTCAGAGTTAACCAAGTGCAGTGATACCTAAGTAAATAGACTATACCAAGCACAGACAACACCAAGATACATAGCATAACCGAGTACCAGTATAACTGAGATACACAGTATACACCAAGCACCGAGGAACAACATTAACCAAGATAAAAGTTTTTAATGGAACATTATTTTAAGTAATAAATTTTGAGCTGACCTAGTTAATAGTTTACACGATCGAGGAGGATATCAATTATGGATTTACAAAATTAATTGTTTATGTCTCCTATGTTTATTTGATTAATGTAAATTTTGTAACCATTGATCTTAGGGTAAGGATGTAAATGTTGAGCCCTATTTAGGTCATATCGTTTAATATATAAATTTATAGATGTCAAATTTTGTTAAGTATGTGGATCAAGTATCCGCCATACTACAGACATAAGAGATCAAACAAGGGATTCAAGGATAGAGACCACATTGCATAAATCAATTTAAAAAACTAAGGAGAGTCTACCAAGAAGAATAGAGTAGAAGGTATTATTATTTAGTTTGAGGTGATATATTTTATATGAACTTAATATATCTGTATCCATAATTTTGTTATTGTATATATTTCAGATTAACTTTCTATTACTCTCTAACAATTATAATAGACCCAAAGTCTCTTAACAGAGTAGACTTAACAGTCTTCTTGTAAATCTCTTAATCAAGTGCACAAATAGATTGTGTTTCTAAATCCTCACACAGGTAGATCTAGTGGATATTTTTGTTACTCCTAAATGGGTAAGATCATCAAAAGTGATCATTTTTAAAAGCTTTAATAGACTACCTTTATTACTGTAGTAGTGAAGTTTTTTGGGTCTCATACCCACCGTATTTTTTACCTTTTATTAGGGGTTTTCTGAGATACCAAAATAATAGTTTCATGAGTACTTAATTGTATGTATGTGTTATGTTTACTTTACATGCATTTATATTTCAGCATTGATACTATATGTTTTCAATAAGCAATTTACTTAGTTAGTTTATATAGTACAAAGAATAAAAAGAAGTGACTAAAAGTTTTTAAGGGTAGTGATTCACCCCTCCTCTCTTAGTACACACCCTTTATATTATCTTAACATTGGACCAACAATTTCCATGTAGATGGAAAACATGCTAGGTAATGATGGAAATATGAAAGATGAGTTCACACACCTAAATGACCTAGGCATTATGAAGATAACCGAACTTCACAAAATTGATGAATAAGAATGGATAAAGATCTTATTGAATAGAGTTCATGATCAGTTCATATGGCTTCGAGATCCACTTGTGAAGATCTGCAATGACTTTATTCATGCCATAACATGATTGGACAGTACTGGCATAGTACCTGTTGCTGAGAATAATTCTAAGAAGATGGTAGAAACCCTAATGCATTTATAGTGGGATAGGAGAGAGATGATGGTAAACAATGCATTCCAAAAATATGTTAAATTGATTACTATGATATTTGGCTATAAACTCCATTATAGAAGCCTACTAAATTCTGTATCAGCAGGTGTAATTTTAATGGCTTATAAGATGGTGAAGGAAAACATTATGTATAATCTATGTGAAGTCCTAACACAACAATTATTTGAGAATGTAAGGAAAATAAAGAAGGACAAGTCTAAAGGATTCAAATTTGGATCTTTGTTGATACACATGTACATTCACATTGTTCAAAAATTTCCTTGTATGCATACTAGAGCATGGAAAGACAATATACCTACTGGAATTGATATTTCTTAGAGTTACAGGAGACAAAAAAACACATGGGTAGATGGTGAAATATTTTCTATGATAAAAATCCTACAGAGAGAAATGAAGGCAAGAGAAATAATTCCAGAGGCAATAGTGGAAAAATACAATGACTCAATATGTTTCATGGTTGAAACTGATTGTGTATGCTTTGAGGAAATTGTACCTAGAAAGAAATGGTGCTATCCACTAGGCTATGAGGTAAGGTCTTAAGTTCTAATCATGCAATTAGAACACATTTTATCTTAGGAAGTTAATTCATTAGGGGAGAGATAGTGAACTTATGAGGAGAAGTCAGTAATGATTAGAGAGGAACAAACTAGAGCATTAATGAAGAGGAAAATAGAAAATGTAGTAGATGATTTGGCAGTCAAGGAAGGAATATCCAAAGAGGAAATGAAAGAAGTGAGAAAAAAGATGATTGAGAGAGCTTTTGGGTTAGAAAGCACTGCTATTGTAGCCCTCCCACCTCTAGAAGTTGTGCAAATAGTTATGTTAGTAATAAATGAGAGGGGGGGCTGAATTAGTGGCCTCAAAAATATTCCAATTAATCAACCCAAAAACTTAGTACCACAATATTAAACCTCTAGTTATCTTCAGTCCTATCAGATGAATGCCTTCAAATATACTTATTAAATAAATACTGCTCATAGTGCTTTGTTAAACCTCATTCTTTATGTTTACCGAATAACAGTCTTTCAATTTACTGAAAAATAGTAAATTAATTAGAGTATACCACTCAATCCAGATTATCTATTTGTAATGAAAAACACTAAAGAAATGATTCATAAACACATTGACACATGGATATTAATGTGGAAAACCTATTAAGGGAGAAACTACTTGGGACCGGTAACCAAAAATTTTCACTCTTCTGAAGTGAGCTTGGTGAACAGCCAACCATATTAAAGATTACAAACACACTATTAGGTGTGACCTTGTTAGAGGATTTAAAACATTAGTTTTTCACTTGATATCTAGAATTTCTATGCTACCTTCCTTGTCCAAACTCTTCTAGTTTGTCAAATGGTATCTGGCATCTCATGCTATCTTCATGATCAAAATTTTTGATACTCCTTGGGATGTATCTCAATATAGAAAGGTTTTTTAAATCCTGTTCGGTTAAGAGACTTCCTAAATCAATGGTTAAAATAAAATAGTATGATATGTTCACATGTAGAACTTCTACTTGCAGATTTTTAGATCTATTGTAAGCTCATTTTACCTTTCTGATCAATGTATCCTTTTAATACCTTTGCTCCACTTTTGTTCTGCTTGGTGATGCTATGCTTTGTGGCTTGGTGTCTGCAAAAATATTTAGCTCTTTCCTTAGCTTGATTGATCAGGACTGTATGAATTTGTTCTTCATTAGTTTCTCTCCAACATCCTCTTTTTCATTCACACCCCTTAATTCATAATGAATTAAGTTGTCTCTTTATAGACATGATATCACCATTTCTAGGGTCTTGATTTTCTTGATCTTTGCATGATCCGCAATCTTAGCCAATGTGATTTAAAGCATAACTTCCTATTTTATCTTGTAGAAATGTTCTTGCCAACTGGACAAAACAACTTTAAATCCTTTACTTATCTCTGGCTTTATCTTGTTGATGACAACAATGATAACTACAATTTAAATCTATATTTAGCTCTGTTGGCTAGATATTTTGTCGTTTCTAAACTCCACTTAACTTCGGTGTTTTAACTCTTTCATAGCTTCAGTCAACACTCTAGTTCTCCTCAGGCTTCTCCGTCAGGGTTTTTTGTCATTTGGGCTTGTCTTTCCGTCGGGTTACACTGTGATTCTGCTCATCAGTAATGCTCATTGGGTTTCTTTCTTGGGTATCACAATGAATTATCTTTCAGTTATCTATGTCCATTAGGCTCCACTAGTCATCGGTGCTTGAAGTCACATAGTGAATGCTTGTCTTTTATGCATTACTGAAAGCATAATCTTTATCTATCTGATTCTGTGAAGTCTTTCACACTTTTATTATAACCAATTAGATTATATAAAGTTGACAT
The DNA here is from genome assembly GCA_018584345.1 of Thuja plicata. Taxonomy (NCBI): domain Eukaryota; kingdom Viridiplantae; phylum Streptophyta; class Pinopsida; order Cupressales; family Cupressaceae; genus Thuja; species Thuja plicata. The sequence continues at coordinate 6,892,909 of MU223423.1, forward strand.
CATTGAAAATACAATCCATTAACTGATTTCAACGTAACATCTTCAAACATTCAATTAGTTACATGTCATCAATTTCTCCCTTTTCCATTGATGGAAACACACTTACATTATCACAGTATATTATTACTAATACAATATGAAATGTAACAGTAACTATTACAAATGTCTGGTTCTCAGTAAGCTCAAATAGCTTAGATTTTTTTCTTGTAGAGTGTTTTCTTCAATCTCCAATCCCTTCATTGGATAGATGTAGCATCTAATGTCTCTGTTCTGATATGTGATCTTCCTTGACTGTTCCTCTTCTTGATAATCTCTTTTTCCTTTGGCATAAATCTCTCCCTTTGTATGAATTCTCTCCCTTTGTTACTTCTCTTCCTTAGATGCATATTTCATACGTAATCAAATTCTCTCCCTTTGAATATTGATTATCTCTTCCTTTTGGTTCTTAGGAACTTCTCTGCATGGATACTGATATAATCTTTTCTTGATAATGAAATCATCTCTCCTTTGTGACTCCTGATATATCTCCTTTATTATAATGAGATAATCTAATAATGAGATAATCTCTCCCTTTGACAAAAATTCCAAACAAGATTCTTCTATATCATCTTTCATCCTTTTATATAACATATTCCTTGAATTTCCCTATCCATCAGCAATATTATGTCCCTTGTGTTCGGTGCAGACTTGTACCTTGTTGTGTACAAATGTATCTATTTCTTTTCATCTTGGTGTTTTCATCAACATGAATGATCTTATGATTATATGTAGGCTGATGCAGCCTCCTAGTTAGCTTACTAACCGATAGATAAAGTTTGGACCTCTAGTCTCTATCTCAGGTACTCAAATGTATCTTTCGGTAATGGCTTGGTGAATATATCAGCTAATTTTTCCTTTGATTGAACATATTCTAGTATCTCCCCCTTTTATTGCACTTTTTCTCTCAGATAGTGATACTTAATAGCAATATGCTTAGTCTTAGCATGCATGACTAGATTATTAGAAATGTTAATTGCACTGATATTATCACAGTAGATAATTACTGGTTCAAAAATCTTCATATTCATATCTTCCAGCAACTTGTTGATCCATGCAATATTGGAGCAACTTACAGTAGCAGCCACATAAATTTCCTTTGCAGTAGACTGAGAGATGTATCCTTTCTTCTTACTGACCCACATGACAAGTTTGCTACCCATGAATAATTCTCCTCCTATTGTACTCTTTCAGTCATCAATGTTTCAAGCCCAATCAACATGTGTATAGACTTGTAGCTCAAATTTTCCTTCTCTTTTATACCATAAGCCATAGTCCTTAGTGTTCTTTAGATATTTTAGAATTCTATTGACAATAGTCATATGTGATTCTTTTAGATTATTAGAGAATCTTGCAACTATTCCAACTACATGTGCTATATATGGCCTGGTATGAACAACATACATTAGTTTGCCAATCATTGATCTATACAAGGTTTGATTTACCTAATTTGATTTGTCTTCTTTTTTCAGCTTACATATAGTAGCCATAGGTGTTCCAACTGGTTTGGAATATTCCATCTTGAATATCTTCGACACTTCCTTGATGTATTTGGACTGAGTGATATATATATGCCTGCATCTTGTTGAATAATATGTAGACCAAGAAAGAATTTGATCTCCCCAAACATAGACATTTCAAACTCTTTTCTCATTTCATAAGCAAAGGATTTGCATAGCATTTCATTTCCCCTAAAAATGATATCATCACCAAAAATTTCAGCAATCAAAATATTACCATCGGTATCTTCTTTTAAGTACAAATTGTTATTTTCATTTGTTCTTACAAATTTAATTTTAATGAGATAGGATTTTAGTCTTTCATACCAAGCTCTAGGTTCTTTTTTCAATACATACAAGGCTTTATGTAGTCTACATGCCATTTTTCTCTTGTTTGGATCAACAAAATCTTCTGGTTGTTCAATTTATACCTCTTCTACCAATATTTCATTTAGGAATGCAGATTTGACATCCATCTGGTATACCTTGAATCCTTTGAATGTAGCATAACCAATTAAGATTAAAACTCCTTATAGTCTAGAAAAGGGTGCAATGGTTTCTCCATAATCAATACCTTCTTCTTGTGCATACCCCTTGCATACTAACCTTGATTTGTTTCTTGTGACCTCTCCATTCTCATTCAAATTGTTTCTGAATATCCATTTGGTACCGACGACAATCTTATCATCTGGTCTCGATACTAGTTTCCATGTACTATTCTTCTCAATTTGTTCTATTTCTTTATTCATATCACTAACCCATTCTTCATTCTCAAGTGCAGTATTAACATATTTAGGCTCAAAATCACAAAGTAAACATCTAGTGTTTAGTGACTTACTTCTTGTTATCATTCCAGCCTTCTTGTCTCCTATGATTTGATTTTGTGGATGATGTCTTTTGATATACTTGGCAAGTTTTGGTTCAGCTTTGTGTTCATCATTATGATCATCTTCTTGACCTTCATTCTAATCTCCATCGCTCGGAACATCATCTTGAGGATTTTCCTGATTTTTGGTAATTGTAGCCTGATGCTCAAGTGCAATGTTCTATTTCTTAGGAGTGATACACTGTTGATCGGGTAGAGTTTCAGGTTCTGTATAAACAAATATGTTGTATTCCTCTGGTTCTCTTCTACTTTCCTTATCATTCTTTTCTGCAAATTGATCTATTTTCATATTTTCACTTTCAATGATCTTGTTAGATGACTTGTTAAGACATTTACAAGCCTTTTTTTTGGTTGAATACCCTAGAAAGATACCTTCTTAACTTTTGGAGTCAAGTTTTCCATTTCTTTCATCTTTCAAAATATAGCATTGACTACCAAAGATTTTGAAGTAACTTACATTGGGTGTGTCACCATACAAAATCTCATAGGGTGTCTTCTTTGTATCCTTCTTCAATTGTACTTTTTAAAATGTGTATACATCAGTACTAACAGCTTCCCTCCAGAAAGTTTGAGTGACGCTCTTCTCAATCATTAATGTTCTTGCACAGTCAACAATTGATCTATTTCTTCTTTCAACAATTCCATTTTGTTGTGGTGTTCTCGGTGCAGAAACCTATCTTTTAATTCCATGCTCATTGAAATAGTTAGTGAATTCATCTTAAATAAATCCCCCTCCTTTATCTAACCTTAAGCATTTCAATTTATTTTAACTTTTTTTTTCTACCATAGCTTTATACCATTTAAACATCTTGAATGCTTCTAATTTATCTTTTAAGAACATAATTGTCATCATTCTAGAATAATCATCAAAAAGAGAATAAAATACCTATCTCCATAGTAACTCTTTGTTCTCATGGGTCCACACAGATCTGTATGGACTAATTCTAGAATTGCATTAGATGTATGGGTTTTACACTTGAAACTAGAATTTTTCATCCTACCTTTTTGACAATTCTTGCACATGATATGCTCGGGCTTAGTCATGCTTGGTAAGTCTCTTCCATTCCTTTTGTTTCTTATCTTTATCATGTTGTCAAAATTCACATGACACAATGTTTTGTGCCACAACCATATGTATTTGTTTCTATCCATTAAACAAGTGGTGTTAATGTCATCAAGATAGGAATGGTTACTATTTGTTTACTCACCAGTTTCGATCAACCTTCTTGATTCATTGAAGATATTTGCCTTCTTATTTTCAAATGCCACTTAGTGACCTATATTATTCAACTGTGAAACACTTAACAAATTATAATTCAGTCCTTTTACCTAGTAAGCATTTTCACATTTGATCAAGTTATTCAACATTATAGTTCCTTTACCTTCAACTGGACAAGGTGTATCATTTCCCATTCTTACTGAACCACCATTATAGTATTCAAAAGTCTCAAACTTTTGTTTATCACGGGTCATATGGTGAGTGCAGCCACTATCTATGATCCAAACATCATTTTTACTAACCTTAGATATGAGTGCAATTTCTACATACCTTTCTTCTTCTTTGTTTGAATAAATATTTATCGCTACAAATACCATATCAATGTCTTCCTCTGATTTGGTGCCAGATTCATTAGTTCTATTCACAGCTAGATAAAAATCTTTCTTCCCTTTGTCCTTGTAGTCTCGGGTATGTCTTTTGTCAGATTTTTGGTGGCTTTGGTAATCTCTATTATCACCTATATAAAACTTCTTCTCATATGATCTGTCATTACTTCTGTCATCTTTTCTTATGTTTGGACATCTTACAGCAAAGTGTCCAACCTCTTTACAATTCAAAAATGCAAGTGGTAATTTACCTTTGTATCTACCTTTTCCTCTCTGCAATCTTCTTTCCATTAGTGCTTCAATCTTATCAAGACCTTGATCCTCATTATCACTTTCACTATCATTTCTAATAGCATGTCTATGACTTGAATTTCTTATTTTTAAAGAAGATTTGAATGGAGATTCTATAGATGGTAAGACACTATTATCAAAGTTATTCATCTCAAATGAAATCAATCTACTAATCAGACTATCTAGAGTAACTTTATTGTTTTCAACTGATCTCATTTCTTGAATAGCAGAAACTCTAATAGCATATACAAGCAGTAAGGTTCTTAGATTTTACTTACCACTATCTCCTCTTTAAGTACAACTCCAACTCCTCAAATAGAACTGACTACCTCTTTGATTCTGCAGCTATACTAAGTGATATATTCTCCTTCTTTCATTCTTAGGTCATCAAACCTCCCTCTTAGTCTTTTTTCCTTGGCTCTTAATACATTAGCATCTCCTCCATGTACCAACTTCAACTTATCCAACATTTTCTTTGCAGACGTGCAGGTTTTGACATCTTCAAACTTAGCATCAGAGAGTTATAAGGCAAGTTCTATCATCATGAAATTATGCTCATGATTTTCTCTTAATTTCTCAAGAGTGTGAGGTCCTGTAGGCAACACATATTTAGTATCAAGGTTTTGAGTAACATCATTACAAATACCTGATAGGTGGAGTCTTATTCTGCTTTTCCATGATGAAAAGTTATCTATATTCAACTTGGGCACATCTTGTTTGTTCATCTTGTGATCTTCTTCTTGTTTTGTTAAACTTTCTTTCAAAGCACACAAGATTTGATACCAATTCTTAGTAATAAATGAGAGGGGGGTGAATTAGTGGCCTCAAAAATATTCCAATTAATCAACCCAAAAAACTTAGTACCACAATATTAATCCTCTAGTTATCTTCAGTCCTATAAGATGAATGCCTTCAAATATACTTACTAAATAACTACTTCTTGGAGTGCTTTGTTATAGCTTATTCTTTATGTTTACCGAATACCAGTCTTTCAATTTACCAAAAAATAGTAAATTACTTAGAGCATACCGATCAATATAGATTAGCTATGTGTAATGCAAAATACTAAAGTAATGACTCATAAACACATTAACACATGGATTTTTAACGTGGAAACCTTGTTAAAGGAAAAACCACTTGGGATCGGTAACCCAAAATTTTCACTCTTCTGAAGTGAGCTCAGTGAAGAGCCAACTATATTAAAGGTTACAAACACACTATTAGGTGTGACCTTGTTAGAGGATTTAAAAGATTAGTTTGTCACTCTATATCGGGCATTTCTATGTTACCTTCCTTGTCCAAACTCTTCTAGATTGTCAAATGGTATCTGGCATCTCATGCTATCTTCGTGATAAAACTTTTAAATACTCCTTGGGATGTATCTTAATATAGAAAGGATCTTTAAATCCTACTTGGTTAAGAGACTTCTTGAATCAATGGTTGAACTGATACACTATGATCTGTTCACATATAAAACTTATACTTGCAAATTTTTAGATCTATTGTAAGCTCATTTTAACTTTATGATCAATGTATCCTTTTAATACCTTTGCTCCACTTTTTTTTTCTCAGTGATGCTATGCTTTATTAATTGGTGTCTACAGAAATTTTTAGCTCTTTCCTTAGCTCGATTGATCAGGACTATATGAAGTTGTTCTTCATCAGTTTCTCACCAGCATCCTCTTTCTCATTCACTCCCCTTAATTTGTAATGAATTAAGTTGTCTCTTTATAGACATGATATCACCGTTTCTAGGTTCTTGATTTTCTTGATCTTGGTGTGATCTGTAATCTTAGCCAATCTGATTTAAAGAATAGCTTCCTATTTTATCTCATAGAAATATTCTTACCAACTGGAAAAAATTGCTTTAAATCCTTTATATATCTTTAGATTTATCTTGTCACTGAAAACAATGATAAATACCAGTTGTGTCTATATTTATCTCTGCCAGCTAGATATTTTCTTGTTTTTGAACTCCAGTTAGCTTTGGTGTTTTAACTCTTTGATAGCTTTGGTCAACACTCCAGTTATCCTTAGGGTTCTCCATCGGGGTTGTCTATCCATCGGGTTACACTGTGATTCTTCTCATTGGTAATGCTCATCAAGTTTCTTTCTCGGGCATCATAGTGACTTATCTGTCGGTTATCTCTGTCCGTCAGGTTCCACTAGCTGTTGGTGTTTGAAGTCACATAGTGAATGCTTTTCTTTTATGCATTACTGAAAGCATAATCTTTATCTCTCTGATTCTCTAAAGGCTTTGACACTTTGATTATAAATAATTAGATTATATCAAGTTTACATCAATGACAATACAATCCATTAAATGATTTAATATCTTGCATTATCTTTCTGCATTTCGGTGATCAACTTAACATCTTCAAACATTCAATTAGTTACATGTCATCAATTTAGTCCACTTTCTACTGTGATAGATGTAACTAAACCCTCACCACCATAGAAGATATTGAAAAAAGAGACAAAAAATCTAGCACCTAGAAGAAACACAAGGTCCACTAAACTAGACTCAGCTCCTAAGGAATAGAGGAGAGAGACAAAATAAGAAAGTAGAATAAAATACCATTACTATGAGACAACTTTGGAAGCCTAATATAAAAATGCTGGTGAAGAGGATTATTTAGGAAGGGAAGCTTGTTTCATTGAAAAAATACTATGATAGGTATGAGGCTTCTGACAAACGTGTGATTGAAGACATAGTTATTAAATATTTACTTGTCTTTAAGAAGAATTGTTTGAGATAAAAGGTAGTATACCTAAGGAATTGTATGAGAAATTGGAGATAAGGAAGCAATTGGCACAAAAGGAAGATGAAGTAATTAGAGAACAAGAAATTGAAGGCATGTTTCCTGTTGTATTTGTTAAATAAATGTAGAGGATATTGAATGAAGTTAAGCCCCTATTGAGAACCAAGACAAGACTAGTGAAGATAATGGGAGGAAGATATGATGAATTTATTGAGGAGACACAATAAGCTATATAAAAATTCTTATTGGGAACTCAAACTGAGGATATCTCACCACCTAATGCTCCTAAGCCCAAATCTATTGAGAAAGGAGAATCATCAAATAAATCTGAGATAAATCTTGATAAACCAATGAGCGAAGATGCTGATCAGATTGTAAGTACTATGAATCAACCAAATTTTTATGTTTCTAGTGTACCTATGTCATTGGAAACTTCACAATATGTGAATGACCCCTTTGTGGAGAATATAGACATTTGTGGAATTAGTGACAAGGATATGTCAGAGAAAGAAATTTAGAAAGAAAAAATTGATGCAACAGTGGAAGTTACAACGATTAAGGTTGAAGAATCTTCACTTTTATTGTTGGAAAGTGGAGACAAGTATTTGAGTATTGACATTGAGAACATGGATGAGGATGATTTGATGAAGTTTTCCTTCATCACATTTAGTAAAGATAAAAAAACATCTGAGAAAAAAGGAAAGAAGAAGAACAAGGTAATGACAAAAGCACTTGACACTTTGAAAAAACTACTTCTAGCACCTATTATTTTTCAGGGAAAAGATGATGTAGAGAACCTGAACATGGCACTATATGAATTTGAAAGTCACTATGAGTCCTTAAAGAACACAATGGAAGAGAAGGATGAAAATAAATATCTTGAGAATAAATTGTAGGAAGTGTGCAACTCTATTTCTTGGGACTTGGGAATACTGAACAAAACCACATAAGAGGAAAAAGGCTATGTCACACAATGTAGGAAGTTATACAGTGATTGTATCAACCCTATAAGACATGTCAAAAATATTGAGGACATAGTAGCGAAGGAAGGATCTACTTTGGATAAGTTGATTGAATATTGTGATACCTCCTCACAATCTCTATTGGACTTAGACAGAGAGGTGTCCAAGATTTTGGACAAATCAAGTGTTCTTGATACTGAAAGAGGGAGAGTTATGGAAAGATTTGGTTTTCTGAAGAGTCTAATAACTAACAATATATCAATTCTTGAGGCCCATATCTATGACATGGAGAAGACAACATAGGCCCTTACAAAAAATATGACTACTGACTTGAAGGTAACATATACCTCTTCATTTGCATTCAATGGACTGATTCATGTGAGTCATATTTTGGTGAAGACCTGGACAAAGGAAGTGAAGATCTTGGAAGACTCTTTTTGAGATGTCTTAAAGATGGCTTAATTCTATGGTAAGAAATAGTACGATTTTGATGCACTCTACATTTTGGTATATCTTTTCCATTCATGTCAAAGGGAGAGAAGAGAAGAAAAATGGATATATGTAAAGAGAAGAAATGAAGAAAAGAGGAAAATGTACAGATATCTTTTTAGTATTGATAGTTAGTCATTTTTCATTAAGTGTTGCCTTCAATGCCAAAGGGAGAGATTGTTGGCAAGTGGTACATTTCTGGAGTGACATGATACACTTGAGGGTTGTCATTTATGGCAACATATCTGGAATGATGGTCGCTTGAATTTTTTTATAGTTTTGGATATACAGTTAGAAAAATGACTACGTACAGTAATTAGAAATATAGAGTATAACAGTACAGTTTTGGACAACAAAGATAGTAGATGATGCATGGGGACATGTGAGATTAGAGTAAGAAATTTTGGAGTATGTATGACCTTCTGGTAAGGTTGCTTGAGTTTTGGTGATGATTGCAGTGAGTTATAGTATTCTGAAGTCATGCGAAGACAAAGGAACAGAGATACAGAGCATGTGAACAGTCGTGATGATTTAGGGAGTATGTCATCGACTCCTAGCATGATAAGTTGGATTGTGATTGTTGATTACCTATTATTTGGTAGTATAAGCTCACAAAATTTGTATTTACTCTTTCAGTATATATTAATTCTGTTCCATAATTTATTAGAGAGCCAAGTGAATGATGTAATATATATATATATATATATATATATATATATATATATATATATATTGCAAAGTGAAGTATGTAAGTGTGTAAGTGATGAGATGATATGAAGTAGATGGAATGCATGGATGCATTGTGATGTAGGACAAATGAGAGGTACAACTAGAACTATTTAAGCATAGATTATGCTTGTAATGTTCACTACTGAGAATTGATTATAACAGAACTATTTCTAATTGCAAGAGTAGTGTTGTCAGTATACCTTTAATAGGGTTTTGTATTCCCCTAATAGGGAAATATACTAATGTAATATTCAACTCCTAAAAGGGCTAGGTCTCCTAACAGAGACACTATACTTTTATTTCATATTTGTGGGTACCATTCCCACCGGGGTTTTCCCTTGGCTAGGGTTTCCTCAACTAGAATTCATGGTGTTTTGAGTTATGTGTTGCGTGCTTATGTTCTTTTAATTTCAGTAATTATATGGTTAAGTTGGAAATTATTAAGTTCATGTTTAAAGTGTTGTAATACTTATTCACCCCTCTCTTAGTATTACTTAATCCTAACAGGTTGGACTCATTTCTTCATGCTTTGCATAACCATCTTGACGTTGGGTATGAATTCAATTACGTATACTAGATTCTTAGAATGGTTCAATGTCTTGATATGAGGGAGAAGGACTTTGAATGACACTCTCTAGAGTAGGTTTTTCTGGGAATGGAACATATGGTGGCATTGGATATAGGACTGCTAAAGTGTAGAATAGAATTTTATCTAGAAATGGATTAGTTTTGAAATAAATTGTGGATAGCCATTGGGAGGTCTCATCATTTGATAAATCGTTTGATGGAAATGTAAAAGATTTCTCTTGTAACACTTCAAGAGATGAAGGATAGGTGGGAAATATGAATACTTCTTGAGGTACAACTTATTCATTGGAAGTGAATGTGTCATCAGTGTGATTGTATGGAATGTTCCATTACCAGAAATGAGAATATTATTTTGACCTTACTCAACAATAAGATGATGATTATGAGTGAGTTTCTTAAACAAATAATTTAAAGGATTATATTAGATTTTTTCTACTTGAGCGGTCTTCTTGGTGATACCACATTGATCTTTCCATGTTGTCAAGCATTTGTTGATTTAACATGTGGTACAATAGGGTTTTAATTGATTATGCTTGATTGATGTCCAAAGGATGACATGTTTGCAATTGTGTCTAATTGGGAAACCCTTTTTGGTAGATTGGAGGATATTAGAGGATGTTCATTGACATGTGATGGTATCAGAGGCATATAGTCAATAGGGTATGGATATAAGTCATCTATGGCGTAAGATTTTGGTTGAATTTGATTTTGAAGATATTTTAGTTGAGTTTGTAGGTCTTGCACTTGTTTCATGAAAATATGAGTTTGCAATTATTCATGTGCCAACTTGAGGAAACTTTTTGAATAAACAAAAGGGTTTATGTCATCATAGTAGTTAGGTTCTTGTTATTCTTTCTATGGAGGGAATTGTTTGGCATATAAATCATCTAGGTTGTTGCTTATTTCAGATCTAGTTATTTGTCTCCAACCAAAATGGTATCATGGGAGTGACATCTTGCTATTGGTTTGAAGTGTTTGGAGTTTGATTCAGATTGGTATGATGGGGTTTCCAAAATTGATGTGTGTCTTTATGCTGAAGTATGATGGAGAAATATATATATATATATATATCATTAAGAATTGTGTTGATTTTAATTTCTTGGTTCTAAGGACATGTAATCCTTGATGGTGAACTTATGAAATTAGAGGTAAAGACTATTAACAACACTTGAAAATAAATGGAATTTGGATTCAAGAAGATAATAAAATAATCAAACACAACACACACTTCAAACAATATTCCTACAATCTACACACTGAGTGTATGTTCTCAAATGTTTTCATAGGCCTTTATGCAAGAATACAATCCACTCAAACTACCTATGGTCAGATTTATCTTAAAACGGCTGAAAGGGTAGGCTTACTACTTTTCCAATTTTTTGTTAGGATTTCATTAAAAGAGATTTATTTTATCTCTCTTTCAAGAGCTTCTCTCCAATGCCAGAGAGGTTTTCTGCAATGCATAAGGACTACTAGGGGAAGGCTATTCCGATGCTCTTTTTCCTTCACCCCATTAAGGATGAAAGCATTTTGTTTAGAGTGGGTAAAAATATTGTGGCTAACGAATTTGTATCCCACTTTGGGCTTTCCCTCTCACCTGTCTCGCTAAGGAATAACTTGGGAGGTATGCGCCTAAGACTCAAATTAATCTACCTATTGAAAGAATAAATGAAATTAAGAGAAATTCCAGGAGACTAATCACCCTAAGAAGGGTGAGAGAATATCCCTACTAATTTTAATTTCCAAGAACAATATACATGGGATTAATTAACCAGACCTTTAAACTAGGGGTACTCCACTAGCTTTTGCATTCTAGTCATCCCAAAAGTGAAAGATCATAGGACTACTGGTTTTGTTCACATGCACATGAGGTATTTCTTAATTAGTTGAAGTGATTAAAACTTGAAAATTCCATGACAAATAAAAAATTATTGAAATAAGAGGTCTCTTAGTGTGCACCTTATTCAATGTTTATGTGTATTTTTTTATTATACTTTTACTTGGGAAAATGCTCCAGCTCCTAATAATCCATAACAGTTGTCATACACATTATTCCAACACAAGCAACCCAAGATGAAGGGAAAATAAGGTAGGAAAAAGAAAACTAAGCTACCCCTGAAACCAACATTGATCAGTAGTTTCAAGTTGTTCCCCCAACCTACATGAGAATGAGTAAAGAAAACAAAGGGGCTCTTTGATGAGAGATTTCTTTTGAAGACTCACATGCCGAAACAACAAGGTTAGTAATGCATGTTGAATCTTGAAATTTATCTAAGTCTGATATTTTTTTTAAATCTTCTAAAATCCAGAATTTCTATTTTAACTCCTAGAGATCTGAAAATACTCTCAAACATCCTAAAAGTGTATATATTTAAAATATAACTTAAAGTGTAAGAATTCTTATACTTCAATTTTATATTTTAAATATATTTTTTTCAAAATCTGGTAATTGCAAAAATTGAAATTTTAATTGCGATAATAAACATGTCAATTGTGGAAATAAACACAAGCAATTGCAGAAAAAATCCATTAATTGTGACAAAATACACTATTAATTGCAGTAGAATATAGGTTCAATTGCATAAATATGTAGTCAATTGTGGCAATTTGTCGTTCTACTTGCGATAATAGAAAAATTAAATCTGGCAACATGTAATCAATTGCGGTAGTAAACAAAATGAATGTGGAAATAGACAAGACAATTGTGAAATATATAAAAGATGAAAAAAATTTATAAAATCTTGGCGATATGTTCGAGACCAGAAATTATTTTTAGATCTCCTTCAAGGAATCCTTAGGTTGTAGGTTAATGTCAGGTTCGCCAAATGTACATAGGGAAAATCTACAAAACTCAAATAGAGGATTAATAGCACCAAACTAGATGAAAGAATGAACTAATAATCAACATAAAATCCCTACAAACAACAAAATAATAAGAACCATAATCATAAATTAAACAAATTAAGAAAACTAAATGATGGTAAGAGCTTCTATTGCTTCTCTACATTTTGTTGGGATGTGACTAGATGGCACTTGGAGGTGATTCTGGCAACATCTAGAGTTAAAGATTCAAGAGATGATAAAATGGCCTCCAAACTAATAAGATAAGCTTGATATTAGAATTCTTCATGATCAGATAAGAAGAAAATGGGATTTTATATAGGAATTCTAGGTAGGATATATGATCAATATCAATTCTAGGAAAGAAGATTGGATGGATGAGATAATTAGACAGTGGAAAGATTTGGGTAGCTTTCCAAAATTGAGGATTATTTTCCAATTAAACTCAAAAAGTGGAGAGTTAATTAAGAAAGAGGAGAGAAGATTAGGATAACAAGATTTTTTCAGATTTTGGAAGAATATTAAATTCGAAAATGCCATTTTGTGAAAAAAAACTGATTTTTGATAAAAACAAATTTTTGATTTAAAAGGTTTTTTCCAATTTTAAAAATTAAAAGAACTCATAAATCTATTTTTTTCTTTATTTTTGAGAATTAAATTGGAATAAAAATTCAATTTTGGAGAAGGGTGAAATTAGAATGAAATTGAAATTAGGATACTATAAAATTGATTATAAATTGAGATAAAATTAATTCTTGAAATTGATTTAACAAGAGGAATTAATTAGTCAACTTAAATAATTAAGAATTTATTTAAACTGTGGGAAATAGAAATTTAATTAATTGATAAAAGTCAATTAATTAAGATGAATTAATTAAATAATATTAATTATTTAATTAATATATAAGAAATGATTAAATGATGGAAAGACTGGATTACAGCATAATTAAAGATTATAATTAAATAATTAAAAAATTATTTAATTAACAAAAGAAAAGTTAGTAATTAAATATGAACTCACAAGTATGTCCATTTTTTATTGTCTACAAATAGTACATCAATATTGTACTCTTAGGTGTGGAAGTTTGAGTGGTCTTAATGACAATGTGATGTCGTCAATGTAAGAGGGTCCAAGAATATGAACAGTGTAACCTTGCAGTAAGATTTACACAACAAAAAATCAAAGATTTCAAGAAGTAAACACACCGACCTAGAGTATGGAACACATATGAAACATTAACCACAATAGGTAAATTGGTTACAAGGATCTACAATAGAAATATGACATGCACAACACAAAGGCCAGGGACATATTACAAACTTGTTTATTCTTTCTAGTCTATGACTACCATCTGTCTATCCAGTATTCTAATAATGATAATAAACTATCCACCCCCTCCCCCCAGAAGAACCAATATCCTTCTTAAATACATGACCGCAACCAAACAAGTCGGTCTAAAGATTACATTTTCCAAGACAAAAAAAAAACATGTTACCAACTAACTACCCAGTTGGCCTCAGATCAAGATATCTTTAACCAATTATTAAATCACAAAGAGGGATTATACAAATAGGTCAGCCAAATACATAGCCACATAGTAAAATGATCCATAAGCACCACCAATTAAGGAAATCCAACCGAAGATCCAAACACTAACCAATTTAGAAACATCAAGAATACATTCTAAAGACAACCAAATGATCTATAATAAATCATGCATGATAACTCCAAATGAGTCGCGATCATAGGAAAATATTCCAAATAATCTCATGAACAATATGTTACGACCGCAACCACCAAACATATGTAGAACTCAACCGTGATAGAAAACACTGTGACTGGTGAGCAGAAACAGAAAAAATCAAACTTTTTTGGTTAATGCAAGATTGCACTGAACCCCATGATGCTCCTGCACCACTGTGTCATAGTGGCAGTGGTACATAGTTACAGATAATAGTTTTATTTTTGCTGATGATAGTGCTTCATTTATTCTCACTAGAAGGATTTCAATCCATAAATAATGGTTTTAGATTTGAATATATATTTTTAATGTATTCTAGTCTTGGTCTTGTTTTTTGTTTTTCTTGGTGATCCAAAAATTTCTCCTGCTGATCCATAAATTTCTCTTGGTGATCGTAAACTATTTTACCAAGTGTTGCAGTTTTGTTTAGTTGTTTTCCTAGTCAAAAAATATTTTATGAAAAATTCTAAAAAGGATTTTTGGCATGTTTCATGGCTTTTGAGACGACGTATGTATCTCTTCATAGCATGTGAGGATCTAGATTCAGTTGGATTTTTAGTGGTTCTTTGGGCAGTGTGACTACACATTTAAGAAGTTGTTTCAATAATTGTGGATATTGTCTCAACCTATGTGTAGCCTATTCATGGTCCTCTCTCTCTCTCTCCTTTAGTGGACATGATTCTTGATCTAGGCCTGGGTTATACATGTAATTTTTATCTTTTATTTGGATGGGTTGATGTTATATGTGACCTATGCATTTAATGATTATCTCTTATCCAGTTTGGTCCATTCTATGTTTTGGTCTGGATGCTTCTAGCATGGGACCTTATTGTATTTTTTTATTGTCTTGGATGAATTTTAAATTAAATTGTAATATCACTTTGGCTTAGCCAAGATTTTTGTAATCTTCAATGGTCTATCTTGTATATAAGCACAGATTGTGCTTTTGAAAAATATGCATCTTGTATGGTAATTAAAATGGAAGATATACATGTATGATTTTGGAAAGGGAAATCAAAGAATAAAATATGAGAATAGTGTGACAGAGTTGTGAAAATTAGTTGCACCATAAGAAAACGTATCTTTATCTAAAGTGTATATTTCTTTGTACCTTAACAATGTGTTTAGGATACAAAAGTTCTTTTTGTTTCTTACTACGTTGGAAATGAGATATTGCATGCAAATCTGGATTAGTAAGCTCGCATATATCTTAATGTAAAGGCAATAAGCCTTTCCAGAGAAGTGAGATTCTACTATCATTATAATTTTAAAATTTATATCAGTGATCTATGTTTGTGGGAAATTTATCACCATGGTTTTTTGTAGTTTGGGTTGTCCATTTATAAATATTTTTTTCATGTATTTTTTGTTTTTTATTACTTGATTTATTTTTAATGTGGTGACTATACAATTTAGTTAGTTTATATTTTGGTTTACATTGATTCAACCCCTATTTGATTATCCAAAGTTTTTCAACAATTAGTATTAGAGAAAGGTTTCTCTAGAAGAAGCTTTACCACTTGAGGTTGATCCAGAGCCTTGAACACCATGTTTGAAGAAGATCTATTTGGACAAATTTATTGGTATGAATAATTTGATATGTACTAATATATGAAGGATGATTTGGTTGATTTGAGTAAAACCAAACCTAATTTTATGAAGGCTAAAAAAAATATTATGTTTCAAGGGACTCTTATAGATGATGAAAAGAAGGAAATTGATGATCTTTATGAAGCATTGAACTCTAAGATTGATGATTAGTCTAGAATACTAATGGAACTCAAGGAAAACAAGGGAAAATTGGAAAGGGAATAGAATTGGAATATGTATATTAAATTCAAAACTTTATGAAAAGAAAAAGGAATATA
Organism: Thuja plicata; assembly: GCA_018584345.1. Lineage (NCBI taxonomy): Eukaryota > Viridiplantae > Streptophyta > Pinopsida > Cupressales > Cupressaceae > Thuja > Thuja plicata. Next base: position 6,909,207 of record MU223423.1, read on the forward strand.
AAAATTTTCAAACAAAAGTTGAGAAAATCAAAATATAGATCAAACCCTTGAAAGGTGGAAAAGACAATATGTGATCCACCTTATCAAAGAGTTTAGAAGAAATGAAGAATAAATATGCAAAACCAATGAAGAAAAAAATAGATGTGGAAGAACAATTAAAGGTAGAAGATAAAATGAACCTAATGAGTCATAAGCCTTCTCTTATTCATTCCAAGTCCTCATCTTTTAAGGGAGTTTATTTTTCCTGCAATAAAATAGGATACAAAGATAGTGAATGTAGAAATTAGAAAATAATTCATGGGTTTAATGGAAGATGTTATCATTGCAAAAAAATTCACATAAGGAATTTCATCGCAAAAGTAGAATGAATATGAATAGATTTGATAAGAACTTTGATTGATATCATTGCAATAGAAATATTTATCAAATGGTTGAATATAGAATGTATAACAATGTTAAGAAAAATGATACAAAAATAATGAAGAGTTTTTGTCCAATCTTTTATAACTATAACATAACAAGACATATTGCAAAGTCTTACAAAAATTTGGGACAAAAGATTGATCAACCAATGGTTGTAGTGATTTAAGAAGAAAAAAATAAAACATATGTGATGAAGTCCATAAAAGATACATCTAAAGGTGCTCTAAAATTCATTCTATATGATGGTTCCTCAACTATTAAATGACTTAGACTACGGGATCTGAGAGGGAGTTTTAATACAAATCTTGTCACCCGTTGTAGATAGATGCTTAGATTCTCTTTAGCACAATAGTAATTTTTGAAAGATTTTTTTGGATAAAAGATTCTTCCTTTGTGATCAAGAAGGGTGACCTTTCAATTCAGTAAGTAGTGTATTAGATTTTTAGAGGTGTTAGAAACATTATATATTTGTCATTCATGATCATTTTCTCAATTGCAATTTAAATATTTTGAAAGAAGAGGACTAGAATGAAGGAGTTCAAAATATATTACGAAATGGAGATGGGAAAGCTAGTAAATGGAAGTGATATACCCAAACCTTTTCATACTAAGAATTTATTTATTCCATATAGTAAGGATTCAATTGGTTCTTCTAATAATATTTATGAAAGGGTTAATTTTATACAGGAGCATCCTAGGATTCTTGGCAATCCTGTATCATACTAAAACATGTTTTTTTTTGTCAAGTGGCATGGAGGAGACCTTTGGTGATTTTCTTGATTACCTATCGCTCAAGCTCAGTGGTTGTTTTATTAGTGGCTTCATTGAGTGGGGTGTTGTTGGCTCAGTTGTTGCTGGTGATGAATGTGTTTTGTTTGTGGGATCTGGAGGTTGACTTGTGTATATAATTTTGGTTATGACATTAATGATAGATCTCTGATTGGGGGTTGTGAGGACCTAAATGTGGGTCATTGGTTTCTCCAATGCTAGATTTAATGGATATTATAGGCTAACCTATTTTTTGCCTCTTGTATTTAAGTTGTAATTTGTGTATTTAAGAGATATGGGTGTTAGATCTAAGAAGTGGTGTAGTAAATTATATGTTTGGTAGAAGTTAAATGCGAAGGCATTATATTTTTCCATTAGTATACACAAGGAAAAATATGATCTGCACCATCACTTTACACTACATCGATAGACAGGGCACGGTACTACTCGATGCCAAGGTTACCCAATACAACAAAGTTCAAAGTATCCCGATAAAGACTATTCATTATTATCTGATGACAAAAAGGTTAATGGAAGAAGACAAGTAACAAAAGTGCAACCCGACGGAACAACACAATGAGGACCCCAACAAATGAAGAGAACCCAATGATCAGTTCAATAAAGGAATGCCGACCAACTTTGAGTTCAACCTGATGACCAAAAACTGACAGTCAGTTACATCCTGAAAAAAGTGGATCTGACTTTCCACGTTAGTTAAATCACTGAATTTGTATTTATATCTTCATGATTTGTTTTTAAATTCATTATGTGTGGACAAAGAAATGTATTTACTATTGTTTTAATTAGTTTTACTAATTTAAACAATGAAAACTAAAGATCAAGGTCAAGTTGTAAATCTTGGATCTAAGAGTTAACATTGTAATGCGTGATTCTAAGATAGATCAAATACTTGTATAACTAGAAGCTCAATCTATTGTAAATAGTTGTTGTTTAATGAAGATTGTAACCATGGAGAGCATCTAGAGAGCAGACAAGAGATTTCATGCAGAAGGATAGAAAAGAATCAAATCAGTTTCAAGAACAGGAATATAGGCTACCGACGAGCAGAGAAAGGTATTAATCAGTCACTTGAGGTGATATTATTATTATGAAATCTTGAATGGATCTATAATAAGAAATTGTAGATTGTATACAGTCAGGTCAATCATATGTACTCATTCTAACAAGTGCAGTACACATAAGAAATCCTTTCAAGAAAGGTGGACTTAACAGTCCTATTGTAAATCTCTTAACCAAGTGCACACTTAAATCAGTGTTGCTAAAGCTCTTAACATAGTATATCTTAACCGGTCTCCACCTTAATACTCCTAACAGGGTAGATCATCAGAAGTGAACAATTGTAAGCCTTTACTAGTTCCCTTCCATTCTGTAGATAGTGAAGTTTTGTAGGTGCCATCCCCACTGCAGTTTTTAATTCCTAACAGGAGTTTTCTGCGATATCATATCTTGTGTTATGTGTTTATTAATTTCATGAATGTTTCTATAAATGTTGCAAACTATTAAAGATTATGAATTAATACTACATGCATAAGAAATAACAATAGTAATGGTCGGTAATGCAGTAATGAATAATGACTAATGATGAATGATGAAAATAGTTAAAAGTTTTAGAGGTATGGATTCACCCTCCCCTCTAAGTACTAATTCCCATTAATCCCAACAATTGGTATCAAAGCTAAGTCTCTTCTTGGAAAATATTAAAGGCTTAAGAGCAAATATCATAAAATGGAGAAGTACAAACTTCATAAGAATAACAAGAATAAAAAATTTTGAGATACAGATGTTCTATGAACAGTATAAAGAAGAAAGAATAAAGATGAGAGAGTTTTTGGATGAGAGGAAAGGTATGGAAACTTGGAGAAATGAAAAATATTATCAAGAAGAAGAGATTCCAGATTTATTTGAGTCTTCAGGATCCAATACAAGTAATACATCAGATAAATCAGAAGAGAACATCACAAATCTAAAGGAGATCAATCAACATCTGACAGAGAAAATAAAGATGCTACAAATTGGTCAAGAGAGCCAGATGGTAAGAATGATTGATGTGATGAGTTCTACTAGACAAGTTGAAACAGAAAGAACACTTGCTAGTGATGACAGAGAGAAGATTATAGAGAAGCTACTGTAAAATGAGTTAGAAATTCAAAGACATGTTGAGCATCACCATGAGATCATGAATCAAATTATTCAAATGAATCTAGAAGCAAAAATAATGAATATAGAACTCATTGAAAGAGTGTAGGCTATCAGTGAACTAAGAGAAGAAAATGAAAAATTAAAGCATGAGGTTAGAATTCAGCAACATCATGATGAAGTTATCAGAAAGGCTTAAGAGAGCAATAAAAGAATGAATGCTTGTCTTGAAGGACAACGAAGAGTCAACAACAAAAATGGTTTAGGCTTTACCAAAAATGGAGAATCATCAAGTCAAGCCAAGCCAAAGAATGTCTATGAAATCCAAGACCAAGAAAGCTGACATGCAAGCACTATGAAAATCAAGGCCACACATCAAATGTAGGCCGAGGCAAAATAAAAGGTATTACTAAATCTACATCTTCATTCATAGGATTTTGTTATAAATGTAACAAGAACGGACATAAAGCATATGAATGTAAGTCTAAGATGGAACAACCAAAGAAGGAAACCTACATGGACAAATACTATCCTACATGCAAGTTGAATGGGAACACAAGTCTTGAATGCTAGAAAAATAAAATCCAATCATGGAAGCCTAAAGGTCAAGAAATTCCCTATCAACCAAAGAGAATCGGTAATCAATATGTATGGGAATACAATACATGGAAAAAATGTACATCATGTGGTAGATATGGTCACATTGCTACAAAATGCATGAGAGCATGGTACAAAAGGTCTAGAGGCTGGTCAAACCCCAGAATGGCATGCCTACACTATCACAAAGTTGGTAATCTCAAGAAAGATGGCAAAGACCGAATGACAAAGACAAGAACATTTCCCAGTGGAAACCCCATTGAAGATATCTGGAGGGATAGAGACAAAATATGGAGAAAAGCTTCAAGCAATGATGAAGCTGGACCAAGCAATGCAAATGGTGACACCCCATCCAATGGATATGGTGACATCACCACCACCACTTAAGCTGAACAAGTAAGTATAGAATTGCACTACACCAAGTCATATTTTGCATCAGTTCCATTATACAAATTGATTGATAGTCAAAATCTGCATAATAAAGATGCACATTATGTTACTTGTTTTAATTCTGAGAAAACAACCCCATCGGTATACACATGCCAAAAATCATCAGTTAACATAATGGATGAGTTGTTTAAACTTACCAAAAATTGTCGGTCAACACATAAAATGGTTAAGTTACCATTGTAACCTGACACCTATCAGTAAGAAAGCAAACTTACAAAATTGTCACGACAGAATGTCGATATCCGTCGGTAAAAGAAAAATTGCTAACAGCAGTCCTGAGCATCATGTCAACACCGATGAAAAATTTAAAAGTCTTCCTGATGAACTTCTTCTTCATGTCCCAATGATTCATTGAGCATTTATGATAGACTTAGGGAAAAAAGGCTATAAATAGATGATGGGACAACTTCATTTTGCACCCGCAATTTGAAGAGAAAGCAAGAGAAAAAATAGAGCGATTAAAGAGGAGAAAGAAGAGCATCCTCAAATCAATCTAAGAACATAGAAAATAGATCTTTCACCACTATCATGGATCAAAGTAAGTACCGAGGGAACTGAAAGATCTCTGTCATCATTTTTCAAGAAATCCCTAAATTTCCAAAAATCCCTAAAAACTTGAAAAACAATGGCAACCACCTCAAGAACTGCTAAGATCAAAAGTGATAAAAGGAATGTGGTTAAGTTGATTAAGAATATCACATGTGTAGAGACCAAATATAAGATATGCCTAGAGATTGCATCTCAACCAACAAAACTGACACATTTTCTAAAAATCCACCTAGGGTTTTGCTCATAGAAGATGTTAGGTCTTATATTCACTACAAGATCACTAAAATAGGAGATATAGAGATGGATGAATCTTATAAGAAGCTTTTTGATGTAGAAGGAAACCTAAAGGAAGAACACAAACACTTAGAGGTCAAAGGGATAACTAATGCCCTATATTTCCTGAGGGACTTCAAGACCGACTGGATTAGCTTGGTGCTTAGTAGATTACATGAGTAGAAGTTGTGGTTGGATCAACCCAAACAAATAACCAAGGATTTCCTTCATGCTATCACTAGTTATCAAATAACTGACAAGACTAAGGCTCACAAGCATCCCTCCAGGCCAAAAGTCACAAAACTTGCAAAATCTGAATGACACAATAGAGGTTTGAAAGTAAAAACCATCACTGATGAGGAACTGAGGTTCGGTGCATGTGTGATTGGTTATAAAATCTTTCAAGAAAGCAGGTTGAACAACATATCTGCAACATCAGTAAGCATGACTTAGAAGATTGTAACCAAGGGCATACAGATGGATCTATGTTAGATCCTGTTGAAACAAGTTGATGAGAATATGAGCACAATAAGGTCTACAAAGACCAACACATGTAAGTTCATCTCACTTATCATGTGTATCTTTTTATATATTCAAGAGTACTTTTCTTTAGTAGGAAAAGTAAATTGGGACACTACAAAACTGATGACATTACAGATTAGTGAACTAATTAAGTCTCTAGGAGATAATTTTGAATCTTTTATGACTGCGTACTTCCTTGAATTCAAGGAAAAGATGATGGAAAGGACAAGGAACCCTGAAATTTTTTTCGAAAAAACATAAGGATGAAATATGTTTTTATGGTGGACACTAATTTCACCCACATCAAACCGGTTGTACCAAGAACAACTTGGTTAGCACCACTAGATTATGAAATCAACATAGATCGGGCTACAAATGCAATTGATGCATTGATCAATGAGCCTATTGAGAGAAAACAACCAAGGGTTGGAACCTATGAATAGTCAAGATAAAAAATAAAAAGAGGCCTAGAAATCAAGAAAATTGTCAATAAAAAGGATAAGATGGTTAAGAATCTCAAGAATATTCTATCAGTTACAGAGGAGGAACAATAACAACCATAGGAAACCGATGAATAGGGCACCATCAGAGAAGGACATGATGAACATAAATCAGATTCTGAGGAAAATGAATTTGATGCACCTCCACCTCCTACAAAGAAGCATAGGACAAGGAGTCAAACTGCTAAAACTAACACCACACCTCCTAAGAAAGGTCAAGTAAGGACCTATAAGAGGAAGAAACTGATAGAAAAGAAAACAAAGTAGCAAATTGTGAAAGAAACACCCCCAAAGAGAAGAAAAAGAATGGTTAGAACTAAGGCTGACATAGAGGATTCTAAAGAAGATGAACCTAATGTGGTAAAGAAGAATTAAAATTAGCAAACAATTGATGAGGCTACTGAATCTATTACTTCATATGGCACAATGCATGACAAGAGAACCAGGAAATGGGACACACTAAAACCAGAGGACCAAAATAAGATACAAGATGCCATAATAAGGGTGATGGTGAAGTAAAAATATGTACCAAATGGATTCATCAACCAAATACCTAAAGAGATGGGTAATAGAATATCCCAACAGTGGTCATATGCTCTACAAATCGAGAGAGAAGAAAGGGAGAGGGTACTTGTCAAACTAATGCCTCCCGAATCTAAGATTGAAGAAATCAAAGAGATTATGAAGAAGCACTTAGGCAAGTTTGTAGCCAAGATAAGGGCTTACAAAGTGCTTGAAGATCAGTTTATAGAGCTAGACAATATGACTGAAACAAAATGGAGACATCTACTAGATCTTCCAGCAGAGTCAACAAGTCATGAGGAATAGTTACTTCTCATTGACACACCTCATAGAGAGGAGGAGAAAAAAAAGACAAGTCCTCAGCACATTGCTTTGGACAATGTTGAAGAAATGGAGAAAATTGACTTGGACAAAGTCATGGATGATCTTGACATTCAATACATTACAAATTATGAATCTGATAAAGATCCATAGAAGAAAGATGATGTTATATTCATAACACTTAAGGATCAGGAACATCAAAAATATTTGCAGACATCAGATTATAAAGAAATGAATGTTGCTGATGAGACATTACAGGACACTTTATTCATGGACTGAACAAAACCAGACCATGTAGTAAAGATACAAAAAGATGAGGATGTCACTACTCTAAATGATCAAATTGATGAGTAGGACACCACTCTTGATACAGCCCAAGCTACCACTCAAAGAAATATGTATGTATTAATGAAGACAAAAAATATATTAGAGGGTAATGATGGATCTACTGTAGAGGACACGAGCACACCCAAGGACAAGGGTGAGGCTAAAGTAAAAGACACCACTAATAATACAAAGGACACAACTAAAAAAAAAGGCTACAACCAATGATCAGAAAGATAACTCTACTTATCAAAATAAAGAAGAAACACAAAAGGTAGAGGAGGACAAGTAGAAAGATATGAGTGAAGAGGAAAAGAAGGATGAGCTAGAGAAGAAAAAAAAAGAAAAATATGCAGAGACACCCAAGGTGGATGGAGAGACATCTTCACCAAACCGACAGGTGCACCCCGAGAAAAAAACACAAGAAGCATCTTCTACAAATCCCTCACCAAGAACTTCAGAAAGAAAAAATGAACTAGCAATGGTAGTTCATACATCTGCATCCCCACAAGTCTCAAAGAAGAAGAAGAACAAGCATAAGAATCTAGTAACTCTGGATGAAATCATTGAGATACCAGTTTGTGATCCAAGGACGTTGGATCCAAAAAAATTGACCAAATATACAAAACTCTATGAGAGAAAGGCAATGCAAGACAAATTAAGGAAAGCCACAAAGGAGGCAAAGGTACTAGAAGTGGCAAGAGGGATACTTTAGAAAATAGTACTAGATGTAGATGTTGATCAGACAACCATGATGCTTGATCAACTAGTTGTTCTCATAGAGGCAATCACATCCTAGAATATCGATGCTGAGAAGGTCATGGAAGAAAGACTTGAAAAGAAGTATGAGTTCAAGCTAGCTGAGAAGATAAGCCAGGAAGCGGCATTGAAAAAGGTAAAGCTTTTTTAATTGATTAGAACAATAGATCCAATAATATCAAAAGCTATTACTTTGATATAGAAATTTTGTACACTTGATCAACTCACACAGGTGTATACCGACAAGATAGCACAAGTTGATGCCAGTCTTAAGAAAAGTGCACAAAGTCTCACAAATAATCTAGAGGCAATTAAATTACACAATGAGAAACTCAAACAGGCTTGGAAATTGAGACATGACATACATATTGCAGAGACTAAGTATAGATATGAGCTAAATGAGCTCCAAGCTCAGCTCTTACCAACACTATCACTACTGAAACAACATGTGACAAAGGCAAACACACTAATTGCCACCCCAGTAATGTCTGTCCTAGACAACATTTATGATATGCATGTGAGGCTAGAGCTAGAGAACATGGCCCTATAACTACTACAAGAAAAATGGGAGAAATTACTCAAAGGAATGAAAACAACCCACTCTCATATTCTTGACACATTATAAGTTCCACATTTTTGTCAAATTTTGGCATCTTATAAGTTGTACATTTTTGTCATGAGTATCAAATAAAGGGTGAGATGATATGTATAGTTTAGTTAGTATAAAGGGGAAAATGAACAGAGGAAATGATATGTACAGTCATACAACTGAAAGAGAAAATAATAGGGAATGTATAGTATAGAGGCAAGTATACATATGTACATATATAATTATACTATACTAGTGCATACAATTAGGGGGAGTCATAAATGACAAGGATATAGACATGGTGTACACACTAAAAACTTTAGTATTGTGCACATATCTATTTTTGATACTAATGTCAAAGGGGGAGATTGAAGGAATTATATTTTTCCATTAGTATACACAAGGAAAACATGATCTACACCATTGGTTTACACTGCATCGACAGACAGGGCATAGTACTACCTGAAGCCAAGGTTACCCGATACTACAAAGTTCAAAGCATCCTGACAAACACTATTTAGTGTTATCCAATGACCAAAAGGTTAATGGAACTCGACGAGTAACAACAGTGCAACCTGACAGAATAGAATAGAGAGGAACCCAACAAATTAAGGGAACCTGATGAACAGTTCAACAAAGCATCACCGACTTACTTTTAGTTCAACCCGATGACCAAGAACTGACAGTCAGTTACATCCTACAAAAGGTGGATCTGACTTTCCACGTCACATAAATCATTGAAGTTGTATTTATAGCTTCTTGATTTGTTTTTAAATCCATTATGTGCAAAGGAAGCAATTTACTTACTATTTTTTTAATTATTTTTATTGATTTAAAACATGCAAACTAAAGATCAAGGTCAAGTTGTAAATCTTGGATCTAAGAGTTAACATTGTAATGCGTGATTCTAAGATAGGTCATACTTGTATAAATAGATGATCAATATATTGTAAATAGTTGTTGTTCAATGAATATTCTAGCCACGGAGAGCATTTAGAGACCAGACAAGAGATTTCATGTAGAAGGACAGAAAAGAATCAAATCACTTTCAAGAACAGGAAAATAGGCTACCGATGAGATGAGAAAGGTATTAATTAGTCACTTGAGGTGATATTATTATTATGAGAGCTTTAATGGATCTTTAATCAGCAATTGTAGATTGCATATAGTCGGTTCAATCATATGTACTCATTCTAACAAGTGCAGTACACATAAGAAATCATTTCAAGAAAGGTGGACTTAACAATCCTATTGTAAATCTCTTAACTAAGTGCACACTTAAATCAGTGTTGCTAAAGCTCTTAATAGAGTAGATCTTAACCAGTCTCCACCTTAATACTCCTAATAGGGTAGATCATCAAAAGTGATCAATTTTAAGCCTTTACCGGCTCCCTTCCATTCTGCAGATAGTGAAGTTTTTTGGGTGCCATCCCCACTGCAATTTTTTACTTCCTAACAGGATTTTTCTACAATATCATATCTTGTGTTATGTGTTTATTAATTTCATGAATGTTTCTATGAATGTTGCAAACTATTAAATATTATGAATTAATACCATGTGTATGAAAGAATAACAGTAATGGTCAGTAATGCAGTAATGAATAATTACTAATGATGAATGGTGAAAAGAGTTAAAATTTTTAGAGGTACTGATTCACCCTTCCCCTCTCAGTACTACTTCTCATTAATCCCAAAAAAATGGCCTCATGCTTGCATAATATCTCTATGATATATCTTGGTGTTATTTATTTGTATTTGGCCATAACTGAGAATGCCTTAGAACCTGGCATGTTGCATGTAATTGTTGTTCATGATAATAAATCAATACTATTTCTTATTTCAATTGTAGTTTGTTGTTGTCATCTATTATGTTGACTCTATTAGCAAGTCTGGACATCTCTTTGGGGATCTCTCCAGCCTTGTCTACATCAGGTGGTATCAGAGGTGGTTTCCATCGCTGAAGATTGGTGGATCAAAGATACCACCAAGGAAAACCTATGAGACCACTGAGGAGGAACCCCTTGAGGAAGTCAATCGTGACGATTTTAGGCCTTTGCAGAAAACAAGTGCAATATTTACAAGAAGGATTGAGAAGAAAGAATACATCAAAAGAAAATCAAGATAGTGGTGAAGAGTCTAAAGAAGAAAAACATTTTGAGGAAGTTGTGGAAGAAGTCAAAAATCTTGAGGAGACCAAATTTCTAAAATGTATGTTTAAGATTGGGAAAAGACCTAAGATTGAAGTTTCCACATATATTGATAGTGTTAGGCCAGAGGAATTGATTGATTGTATTAATGGGATGGAAGAATACTTCTAATATGAGGAAGGAGAAGATCCTAACAATATTTGATTTCCAAAGACAAAGTTAAAAGGTCATGCAAATATATGATGGAGAGAATTTTAGTTGGAAAGAAGTAGGAGAGGAAAGGAAAAGATCTCTAAATGGAGTCAGATGGTTGAGAAGCTCAGAAGACAATTCACTCTGGTGGATTATGAATTGCAAATGTTGAAGAAGATGCAAGGTTTGAGGAAGACAAAAAATTCGTTGCAAGAGTATACCAAGAAATTTCATAGAATACTGATTAGGACTAGTCATTTTGAAGATGATAAAGAAAAATTTTGTAGGTATATCTATGGCTTAAGACCTAGTATTAAAGAAGAGATACTTAGTATTCATGTGACAATAATAGGGTATGCTTATCAGATGACACTGAAGATTGAAGAAAAACTAAACAAGAAGTTGAAACTAGATAGAATACCAAAAACTAAGGTGGTAAGACTGGTGAAACAACTGTTGGGGGTACTATGATGGAAAATCCTAAGTATATAGAGGAAGGATCTAGTAGTAGTCAAACCACTAGACACTACAATGGTGGACAAAGAGGAAGAGGAAGAGGTTATTTCATAGGTTCTTGTTTTCAGTGTGGTGAGAAGGGTCACACGACCTTTCAATGTCCTCAAAAGAAGCTTACCTTGATTACCGAGGAAATTCTAGGGAATGTTGCAGAAGAAGGTGAAGTTCTTCTCACTAGAAGATTGGCTACATGTGTTAATGAAACAATGAAAAGAAGGAATTTGTTCAGAACCAAATGTAAGTGCAAAAATAAGGTATGTAATGTTATCATCGATGGTGGTAGGTCTAAAATTTTTTTTAGAAGAGATGGTTAGTAAATTGAAGTTGGAAAGGAGGGAACATCCTAATCCTTACCAGATTAGTGTGATATAAGATGTGTCTAAGGTTAGGGTTGAAGAGAAATGCCTAGTTAATTTCAAGATGGGTTCTTATTATGATGAGATATTATGTGATGTGTTGTCTATGGATGCTTTTCACCTATTGCTTGGGAGACCTTGACAATATGATAGACATACTATGTTTGATGGTCATGTTAATACCTATGTGGTTTGGAAGGGATTTTGAGCATAAATTGATGCCTTTGGAGGAAGCATGAGTTAAAAGGTGTGGAGTCATTAGGATTTTTTCTCAAGGACATTGAAATACATGAGGAGAAGAGAGTTGATTAACCTATGATGATGGGTGAAAGGAAGGAGGAACTGAAGAAATGAGTTAAGGAGAGTGATATCTCTGATGAATTTACAGAGATTAAGAGGCACATGACATTTCTAACTAGGGTGGTCCATTAAATATTAACACTTCCTAGATAGACTCATTCAGATGATATCAAGCTGATTAGTAATTCTGATGAAGATGTGGTTCACTGAAATACTGATGGTATTAAAACTACACTAAGGGATCAAAAAAATATAGAATATCATCAAAGTTAGTTATTGTCAGTTGCAGAAAGGAGATCTGAGAAGCATGTGAGGCAGGTAAACTTTTTGAGTGGCATAGTCACAAAGTGAAGACATTGTGGGTTGAAGAAAAATAGGATGTATGGATTAAGAAAAAATATGGGATACCTATTTTGGTTCCCTTAATATGTTCATGATTTTATTTTAGGAACATCTTCATTTTTACCTAGGGTGTCTAATGCAGGTGCATCCATGGATTCTTAGCAATCCTATATCATACAAAAACATGTTTATTTTTGTTTTTTGGCTTGGTGAGGACCTTCAGTGGGTTTCTTGGTTACCTATCTCTTTGTCTAAGTGGTTGTTTGCTCAGTGGATTCATAGAGTGGGGTGTTGTTGGCTCAGTTGTTGATGGAAACCCATTTCTTGATGGGTTTTAGTGTCTATGTTAGTGCTCAGTCTATTTTACCAAGTGGGCTTCTGATACTCGATTACTTGTCTCACCGACTACATTTTATTTGTGGGATCTGGAGGCTAACTTGCATATTTAATTTGGTCATGACATTAATGATGGATCTCTCATTGGGGGTTGTGAGGACCTAAATATAGGTTTTTGGTTTCTCCAATGCTAGATTTTATGGATGTTAGAGGATGACCTATTGGTTGCCTCTTGTATTTAAATTGTATTATATTCTTTGTTGAGGGTAGATAAGAGGGGAGTAGAGAGAGAGAGAGATATGAGTGTTGGATCTAATAAGTGGATTAGTAAGTTATATGTTTATAAAAAGGTAAATGGCTTGATGCTTGTAGAAGATCTATGCGATAGATCTTGGAGTTATTTCTTTGTATTTTTCCATAACCGAGAATGCCTTACAACCTGACATGTTGCATGTAATTGTTGTTCATGATAATAAATCGATATTGTTGGTTATTTCCATTATGGTTTATTGTTTTGTTCCGCTTTGTTGACTCTAGTAGAAAGTCTTGACATCTCTTTGGAGATCTCTCTGGCCTTGCCTACATCATAATTAGAAGGAAGTTTTTTTTGATATATTTATGATAAGTTGGAAGAATATGATCATGCAAAACTGAATAAATTCAAGGAAGATGATCTAGTTGAGGGTTATAATTTAAAGATGTTTATATCAGGTTAGGTCACAAGGGTTTAGACGCATGGATTAATTTTCCCATTATTAAATATGATTATTTTTTCAAAATTATATTGAGTATAATTCATGGAAAATGTATCCAGTTAGATAAGGCTTATCAAATTAAAAAAGATATCCTAATGGATGTGACAGGACTTTTTGCTACTGGTGATGTGTAGGTATTAAAATTTATGACTAATATTGATGTAAACAAATTGAATGGTATTGTCTGATGGTAGCCCAAGAATTGACATTGTTATGGATTTGGGGATCATATATGCAAAAATAGGAATATCATACAAAATCTATTACAAAACTAGAGAGCTCATGTGTCACTACCAGAGTTCATGTTTCTTACAAAATGCTTAAACAAATGCTAATTTTGATATTTTCAAAACATAAAGGAGATAGTTATGTGATAATTGAAGGATGACAAAGGATGAGCATTTTCCATTTCGATATGGTTCCATGATAATCTATTTAATTTCCTACTTTTTAAATGTTATATTGACGCTCTAGAATGTGAATTAGATGAATGATATATCTATTGGATTTTAAAATAAAATGTATCTTGATAATCTTGGTGATAGTATTTCTTATTATAGACGATTTTTGAAGAGTTAAAGGGCATCTTGTGTTTGAGGAATCTAATTCCTCCCAAGGTCATTGACCGGTATAGAGATGATGTTTTTTTCTATGTTGATAAGGATTTTTGTGACGTGGAAATGATTGTACCTAGAATTTTCTAGGTTGATAAGTTTTTTTATGGAGTTATTGAGGATGATTGCATGGGCATCATTGAAAGACTAGTGAAATTTTTGAGGGATACTAATACTGCTAAAGTTGAGGTTGTGGAAGAATAATTAGTTATTGTCGATAAAGGAAAAGGTTAGATTAAAAGAACAAGGAAGGTAATAGAGGCTTCATCCTTAGGCATACTAGAGAAGAAAGTAAGAAGAATTTTCCAAAGTGATCCTTCACTTAGGTAACCATTTTTAGTGATAGTGAAGTTCAAAAGAAGAAGAAAAAGATATTCCTAAACTAAAGAAAATTCAAAGTGCTGATGTACATAGTGTTGCTAATGAAGATCATACTACTTCTCTAGTCTCATTAGATAATGATAATCTATCAATAGAAAAAGTATTTTGTATACTAAGTCAGTCTAGAGGAGTGGATATTCTTGGAGATATGTTTCTTAATGAGTCTCTTGATAATCAAGATGTCATTATAAAAGGGTTCAAAAAATATGAAAAAAAAATTAAAAAATAGTGTTAAATGATCTTTATAATGAGTTTCTTGAAGAACATATTGATGCGGTGAGAGAAAAGATGACTGGATATGTTTCTAGCATTGAAGAGGATGAGGTTGTAAGAGGAAATTTGATTGATAAATTCATTGGAAAGTGTAGAAAGAGTCAACTAGAATTGATATAGAAAACATATTAGTTTAAAAGAGATATCAAATTTGCAGATGCTTTGTATAGTTTTAGTGTCGATTAGTTGAAGGCCACAAAAAGCATCAAAAAGGAAATTGACCCCATTGAGTCTCATTTAACAGATGCCATCACAAAAAATAATATTTTAAAAGATTATATTGGAAAATAAATAAATAGTATAAGAGAGTTACAAATTTGATTGTATTAAACAAACAGGAAGAGAGATGAATATATTAACAAATTTAGTGATTGGATTAATTTTATGATTGAGATATATGAGAGTGCCATAAATTTTGAAAGAGGCATAGGAAATTTAGTAACTCTTTATGATATAGTGAATAGACCGACTAAAATTGAAAGCCATAATAAACTATTATTTTCTACTATGAATGATTGGAAGCTAAATGTAGAAAGCTTGAAGAAGAGATCCAGAAAAATATGGGCTAAGAATATTGAATTTATCCATTATATGCTTTTAGAATTTCTTTAGAAGAAAAATGATAATATAAGTTTTGAATTTTTTATTTTCATCTTTTTCATTGATGGAAAATGGGGAGAAAGATTACAAAATATATATACTCAAGGGGAGTTGAGAGTAAATAAAACTTAGACTTATTGAGATTTTTTGTGGTTGTTTACAATCAATGATAATGGGGAGATTTTATGAAAAATATGTTTATTGTCATTGATATTAAACATTGTGGTCTAGAGGCAGTAGCTATTGATAGGTTTTACTTAATTTGTGTTTGTGAGAAAGAGGAAAAAAGAGGTTCTTATTAGTACATTAGTATTTGACTCTTAGGTTGATATGTCTGAGTGGTTGCGATGATTGTGTCTTAGTGATAGTGGTACATAGTTGTAGATAATTATTTTACAATAGTTGATGACAATGTTGCATTTGTGCTCTCCTAAAGGATTCCATTCTAGAAATAATGGGTGGAGATATGCTGATGTATTTTGTACTATATTATGGTCTTGGTCTTGTTTGTTGTGTTTCTTGGTGATCCAAAAATTATCACCATTATTGTAATCTTCAATGATTTATCTTGTATATCAGTACAACTTGTGCTTTGGTAAAATATGAACCATGTATGGTAATTAAAAAGGAATATTTGCAACTGTGATTTTGATGAGGTAGAAATAAGAGAAGTGAAGATAGGAATAGTGTGACCGAGTTTTGTAGATTAGTTGCACCATCAAGAGAATTTATCTTTATGTCAAGTTAAAATTTCTTTGTACCTTGACAATGTGTCTAGAGTACAAAAGTTATTTTTGTATATTTCTACTTTGGTAGTGGGTCATCATATGAAAATCTAGAGAATTGAGCTCCCATATATCTTAATGTAAAGGAAATGAGCCTTTCTAGACTAGTGAGCTCTTACAATCATTGTAATTAGAAAATTTATATAAGTTATCTATATTTATAGAAAAGTGTTCACTATGGTTTTTCCCAGTTTGGGTATTCCACATATAAATATAGTGTTCATGTGTCACTAGTTCTATTCCCTACCTACTTAATGTCTCATGTTGTTACTATACAAGTTACTTAGTTTTGTTTTGGTTTATGTTGATTCACTCCCCTCTCCATATTTTCAGTGTGTTCAACACCTCCTTCTACCTAACTTCTTCTAGCGTGTAGAGATAGGGGAAAGTATAATTTAAAAACTATACTAACTATAATATATTTAAGAAAAAAGAGACAACAGTAAAGAAGTACTAGACTTTAATTATATTGTTTGAAGTATTAAATGTTACATATCTTTACCACCATTATCCCACATGAATAATCTATTTGAGTGAGCTTTATGGGCTAAGTATAGTATGCTTTTTCTACAGGTGGTGCATTATGTTTTCTATACTGGTTTTAGGTGAGTGACAACATTGTGTGTGTTTGGCACCATACGTCAATGCAGCGGAGTGCCAAAAATTGGAGAAACTTACGTGGGTGCACAAGGAATAGTTATCACAAGGTCAAAACAATATTTTCTATGCACCTCACGTCTCCATGGTTATTTAATGTAAAATTTTAGTCCATGTGCGGGCGCGTAGGGAATCATTAAAGAAATGGTGGTTTTTGGTAGAAAATTTAATTTATTTCCACATTGTGGGTC
Source organism: Thuja plicata (assembly GCA_018584345.1). Classification (NCBI taxonomy): domain Eukaryota; kingdom Viridiplantae; phylum Streptophyta; class Pinopsida; order Cupressales; family Cupressaceae; genus Thuja; species Thuja plicata. The sequence goes on from MU223423.1 coordinate 6,926,406, forward strand.
CTGATTCTCTTGTCTTCATAATGCAAAGGTTTTGGGTGAACTCAATCTTTATTAACAATGGGTTAAGTTTATGCACTTGTCCTACTACCACCGAAATCCAACCAATTACTTATTATGACCAAACACCTTCCCAATGACCAAGGTTGATGTACTTAGCCTATTTAGATGGAATTAAAAAGTATTAAAATGGTTATGAAGTTTGTAACAACACCCAACACCCCAAACTCTTCAAACTGTCCTAATAGGCCTAGAGCCTCTACTAGCCCTGTAGTGACATAAAAGAATTTATTTCTCCACACTTCTCCAAAAAACTCTGAAAATAAAGACTTGATTTTTACACCCTTTATCCCACTCTTAAACATACCAAAAGATCTCAATAGGTTTCTTTGGACCAATCTACTCAAACTCCACATTGTACCCTGTTTGTAGGCCTAAAAAGTTCTCATTTTACAAAGCATCTATATTATGGTTTTAACTCCTAACCTATTAAATTTCAAAATTCTTATATTATGACCCTAAATGAAGGGTTTACAACTCAATTAGACCCTATGGTCTCTGCAAATAGAAAAGCCCCAATTTGGCTCTCTAAAAACCTTAAAACCAGGGCTTCTTCAATGTCACTTCTCCCAACACTATACCAGCCAATAAATAATGGTTTAACCTTTAATATTACAATCATAAATGGATTCCAACATAAAATATTCCCCTTATTAAGTCAGATTGATCGTTGCTACACATTCCCAAGAAAATTATTAATTTTCTCACATAATATCTTGGTCATCACCCCAATTAAACACTTCATCTGTACATTATTATGTTATGATTGTATAATACATATTAGGTAAGGTTAATTTCATGAGAATCATATAGTAACCATAGATGGAATGACCATGCTCAAATATATTTCCAATTTTTTATTAGAAAACTGTGAAATACAGTGACTGTTAGCACAATTTTGTGTAAGACTGAAATAGATTTGATCTCAGAACATTGACAAGTATTTAAAATAGAAATTTAAATATTATTAAAGAATTATAAAAATTCAATGATCAAAATGAAACTTAACCCATGCAAAGAAACATCAAAATTTGTATAAATATATATTTTTATTGAATTGCCAAGTCAAAGTCTGTACACTAGGCTTCTCTCTATCTATCGTACAATGATCATTTGCAACCTTATAGATATTATATCCAACTAACCCACCCAATTTGGGTTGGTTTTATTGTTTGTTCAAGGATAAAAACCTCTAAAACTAATTCTCTCCAAAACTCTAATTAGTCATTTACATTTGAATATTGGATTTTCAAATTAAGAAAATGACTTATATCTACTTTAAATCCATAACTATTGCCATCCAATGACTCCAAATGACTTATTAAATTTTCCTAAAACCTTCTATACTCTCTAGATACCAAACCCTTAATACATACTTGTTTTTAGCCCTAAGGTCCTTATCAGGACCTTCTAGACATATTAAAAATTTATTAAATCTGTTGGCCCCAAAGGCAATAATGGTATTCAAAACATCATAGTTGATCTTGTTTGTATTCAATGTCTTCATGTCATATTGATGACTCCATGGTACCATCATGTATTAATTTTCCCTCCTAGGTGTCCTTGCACTAATTCAAGGGTCGTTTAAATGTCAATCATCTTTTTTAGCATCAACTTCTCAATTTTCATTCTTCTTGTGCAATTAAATTTAAGGTGTTCAAAAAATTAAACATGCAAGGGCACATTGGAAAATGTTGTGTATTTTTTCCATCAGAGTAACATTTTTTTGTCTCTTCAATATGTGATTTCCACTAAAATTGATGCAGAGGCATCACCTCTAGCTCCTTATTAGGGTAGCCTTGGTCCTAGTGAGCCACTCGATCCTCTATCCTAAGGTTTGTACCCACTCAACTATACCATTCATACACATTTATCAATGTGGTGTGACTATTCCAGCCACTAGTGCCTCACTTTATTTCCAAAACTTCTTCCTCTTAGGATAACTCCCTATGGATCCACCACTTCTCTTCTCACAAGATACTCTCTACACATCCCCATACAACATTTGAACTCCCAACTCCCTAAGGAAACTCTCTATTCACTGTCTCATTATGAAAATTAATAGTAATATATAAAGGATAGTTACCCTCGAGTGCATAATCCTTGTTTCTCCTCGCCCCCAAATGAAAAATAACCACCTTATTACACCTCCAAATCTCTATCCTCTACAACTAAATCCTTAGATCATTTAAACACAATAGACTATTTAACCAAAATATACTTCCAACTCACTATCCTACTGTGATAGTCTAGACAAATCCTTTGCAAAAATCACCATAAAAAATATTTCTTAGGGTCTCTTCCCCCCTAACCACTTAATAATATTATGGACATACCCTACTAACATCCTGTTATATACCAAATTTGCACCCTACTAAACTCAAGAGTCTAGTGATCTGGTATAACATGGGAACCACTTCCAGGTTGTGGGACCTTTGCTAACTGAAGTGAGACCTCTAGATTCTAGTTTGGTTCCTCTTGGATAATCACCTATTGTTTCGCTTGCAACATGAAATTAAACTTTATAGGAAAAGGGATACAAGGTAACTGAAAGGAAATAAAGCAGGAACTTAATCTATTAGGTGATTCACCAAAATGAACATGAATCATAATAGAGATGGCTAAGTATTAACATGAAATCTTTGGCTTCAGGAAAGTATGACTTCTTAAATAGGCTTACAAAAGTATTTCATAGAGAGTTCTAAGATGAAACTATTCAAGGAAAGAACAAATTTCGCACAAATAGTTTCAAGGAGATAGACACAGACTATGACTTGCAAACAAACATATGCTCCAACAAATTAGCATAGAAATGAGACAAGATAACAATAAATGGAAAAAATTCACAAGATTATCCTTATCCATCATCCACAATAGTACACAAAGATGCAAAAAAGAAAGAGAACTTGAGATAACCAAAAAATGTCTTAACCACTTAGTCATTGTACTATGCTTCAGAGAGAATCTCAAACGTATAAAAACTTGAGGGAAGGATAAATGCCATAGAAATTCTTACATAAGATTGAAAAAATTGAGAATTAAAGACATATGAAAAGTTTGAGGATAGGAAAAATGTCACATAAAACCTCTACATATTTTGAACCTACTTACAAAAGCGCAAAAAATAACTTATATACAACCTCCTCAACCACCAAGGCTCGAGAGTTGATCTACAATCAATGCAAATCAGATTAGGGTTAAAAATATATCCCTTGAAAAGATCAAGAACCCTAAAATGTTCACTTCTTCACAATAATGCCCCTAAAAATATCCCTGGCAATGAGATATGCCTTGACAACATCTCCCCATGTATAAATTTGATCAGACAGATCAGATCGATCCATCTACCTTCTCTGCAAGTTAATACATTGTCACCACCATGAAATCTCTGAGAAAAGATTTGAATTTTTTAATTTAAATGCAAATGATTATAGGTGGAACCAAAATACCTTACCAATGGCTCAGATAAAAACCTTTTATCAATTTTAAAACACATTCGTTGATCTTTTCTCCAGTTACCTAGGCATCAAAATTGGATCTGGACACACGTCACCTTGTCACATTGCCTTGATCATTATTTTTTGATCATCATGATTCTTAATGCTTAGCATCGATCATTGATTTTTTCTAGCATCTAACTCTAGTCTCTAACTGGCCTTTAGTCTTGGGCACTTAAATCCATTTGTATCTCTGAGTTTCTGGATCTCAGCCTTAACTCTGGTTCAATCTGGCGACCCAGTGACAAAGAAATGTTCAGATCTCAAAACAAAAGAATTAAACAGGGTATGATCACGAGATCTAGTGACCACTACCCAATAAAAAGTGAAAAGAAAAAAAGTAAAAACACATAGCCATTTTTCCAGATTAGGGGGTAGACAAAAAGTGAAAAGACATAACCATTTTTCCAGATCATTGGGTGTTAGTGACTAACTGCCAAACTGTTAAAATAATAACAGAAATACAGAGAGAAATAGGAAATGTTTAATTCAATGAGCAAGAGATAGGAGATTTACCATGAATTAGCACAAAGAACAAGGAGCATTCACCAAGAAAATAACAAGGAGAAAATATTTTGGAAGGGGGAAAAGCATGAAAAAACCCCCGTGAATAAATATGAATGGGCAAAATGCCAAGAATGTGAGAGAGAGAGAGAATGAGAGCCAAGCTCATACAAAATGAGTCACTTGAAGTGACGAAGTAATGCTACTAGTGCATGAACTACTAAAAAATAAAGAGAGAAGAATCATCTCTTAAGTAGAGATGGAAGAAGGAGTTTTAAGTGTAACTCCTATGTGCATATGAGCCACATTCATAAAGTGTGTGCCACTTGTGTTAATTCCTCTTAAGGAGGAATCTAGGAATAAAAAGAAATTACAAATAAATATTATGTCCTCACACATGGAAAGGAGGACAAGTGTTCATGTAGGGATTCTATAGGAATCTCCTACTTACATAATAAATAAACTAAACTAAACTACCTTGGTTT
>MU223423.1:6932451-6960275 GCA_018584345.1 Thuja plicata
TTTGATAAACAAAATTTAAAATTAATTTTAGCGATTAAAATTAACGATTAAAAAAAACTTTGTTAAATTAAAAGATTAAACAAATATGATGAAAAAAGAACAAGAATCTAAAATTGATAATGAGAAGCCTGCAAAAAATGATATAAGATGAATAACCTGCAATGTTAGTTTATTTATTTATGTATTTTTTTAAATAATGAACTAAAAAATTAATGATAACTTGCCAAAAAACAAATTTGAATAGATAAATAAGGAAGAATATAAAAGAATCCAATTATTTAAAACTACAAGAGACCTGCATCCAGATACAAAAAAATGATTATAATAATAAGGTGAATAATGATAAAATGGTTTTTTTTTTGTAAAAGGGAATGCAATACTAAAATAATAAATGAATTATGAGAAACTGCCACCACTCTAAAGTAAAAAACTATAACAAGTAACTGCAAGAGATCAGAAGCTACGTAGGAGAGAAGAAAAGATACCAAGGTAGGGCAGTTATTACCAGTAGTCCACCCCACCAATCAAAGAGCAGCTTTGGCTGCGAGAGAAGGAGAGCCTACGAAATATGCAGTCTGAAGAAGAAAAGATTCTCCTGCGAAATATGAGAGAAGGAGAGCTTGCGAAATATGCAGACTGTAGAAGGAGAGCCTATGAAAATGGATGGAGGGTACAGAGAAGATCAGGATGCTATAGAGAAGGGAGGGAGCAGAAGACAAGGCAGTGAGAGAGAGCTGTGCAGACAACTGGGAAGGCTGCGCATAAATTTGAAGGAGGAGGGAGAGAGAACTGCTACGTGAGCAGTAGTGGGAGAGAAATATACAAGGAGGCAACAAGGGAGGGAGGCTGAGAAATGATGGGGAGAGGGGAGGTAAGAAGGAGAATTTCTATGAGGGGAGAGGGAGCAGCAGGTGACGTGCTTCTGGGAGAGTAGCTATGGAGGGCTGTTTTGTCACCTCTGCAGAAGATCATATTCTTGAATGTGCTATGCTCTACAAAAGATTAGCAAAAGGTGGGTGTGTCATTCTTCTCAGTAATGATGTTGCTCTTAAATTCAAAGCTATGAAGGGTAGTGAGAGAGATAAAAGGAGGGGCTGCGTGTAAGAAGATATGAAATGGAAGGAGAAATGTGCAACAATGAAGAAGAGTCAGTGCAAGGGGGGGAGTAGTTTAAGTGAAAGAATGGTTGTGAGAGAGATAAGCAACTGCACATGAAAGAGACAGACAGGTTGCATTGGACAGTAAGGAGACAAAGAGAAGGAGCTGCGATAGAAAGAGCCTGTGATAGAAATTTGAGCTCTAGTATTGGTTCAAAATCCTTTGTGTGAAAGAAGACTATATAAAATAGTATTTCTGACTTTTCTTTATAATCAATATCTCGATATTCTCTTGTGTGCAATTTTCCAAGTTTATATGTGAGAAAATTCTCTTGTAAGCTGAAGGCTTTTACTTTTCAATCATGTTGCGTATATTAGGGCATATGACATCATAATTTTCCTGTATCAGACTCTCTAAATATTTGTAATGGTTAAGCAGAGAATTGACAATCAGACTTTGTGAAGGCCTGCTGTTTGAAATAAGCTGAACCAATGCAGGTTAAGGTGCTGCATGTAATAAAAGGAGGCATAACAAGGGGCTTTTTAATTCTATTTGGAAGTGTGATGGATGACCAAATGCCTACAGCGAGTTGAGACAGAAAAAAATATTTAAAAAGTAGTTAGATATAGATTTACACATAGACTAAAAGCAAATAGAGATATATAGAACCCTGCAGATGGTCAAAGAGAAATAGCATGCAAGTATAGATCCAAGATCAAGAAACCTGCACACAATAGAATAATGAATCCAATAGATAAACCAGGTTTGGCGGTAAACCAGCCAAACCCAAAAAAAAATTGATATTTTTCAAACACTCTCTCAAGAGTCTCCGATATTGGAGTGCTCCAAGATATGGTAGCTCCTTCACCTGGAAAAAACTCAATCGAAGATTAAACTAACCTGCTCTGATACCATGTTAAAATAATAACAGAAATATAGAGAGAAACAGGAAATGTTTAATTCAATGAGCAGGAGATAGGAGATTTACTATGAATTAGCACAAAGAACGAGGAGCATTCACCAAGAAAATAACAAGGAGACAAGATTTTGGAAGGGGGAAAAGCATGAAAAAACCCCCGTGAATAAATATGAATGGGCAAAATGCCAAGAATGTGAGAGAGAGATAATGAGATCCAAGCTCATACAAAATGAGTCACTTGAAGTGACGAAGTAATGCTACTAGTGCATGAACTACTAAAAAAGAAAGAGAGAAGAATCATCTCTTAAGTAGAGCTGGAAGAAGGAGTTTGAAGTGTAACTCCTATGTGCATGTGAGCCACATTCATAAAGTGTGTGCCACTTGTGTTAATTCCTCTTAAGGAGGAATCTAGGAATAAAAAGAAATTACAAATAAATATTATGTCCTCACACATGGAAAAGAGGACAAGTGTTCATGTAGGGATTCTATAGGAATCTCCTACTTACATAATAAATAAACTAAACTAAACTACCTTGGTTTATAATATATTTCACCAAGGAAAGATTATACTTCTAACACAAACATTGGGCGATTAGAAGATGAAAGACCAGGCGAGATAAAGCACATGGAAAATAGAAACTTAAGTAGCTCAGAAAGTAACTTGAAATTAGAATGATCTATGAAACATCTAGGGTTTAAGAGCTTTCCTTAGGGTTTGGACCTTTCAAATAGAACAAGGGTTTTAACCAGGCCCAAAAATGTGCAGAGAATAAGGAAAAGACCATAAAACATAGACATAAACCTTACAAACTATTCTCAACCCTTGTGGGAGACACATTTACTCCACTTGCATGCCAAAATTGGATAGGACATGAAATTTTGGGTAACATTTTGGCAATTTCTATTGAATGTGTGCCTGCTAGACATATATAAAATCAGTGGCTTATGACATTCCATTGGGTAAGGAGTCTGCAAGAAGCACAAAAAAGACTCTAGAATCAGGAGGCCAGAACAAGGAGAAGGAAACAACAAACCAAAATAGGGAAAAGAGACCTATACACAAAACTGACTGTGCAACAAAACTTTAAGTAAAGAAGGAAAATTAAAACTGAAAAATGAAACAGAAAAACAAATTACAAGGCAAGATAAACCTCAAAACAAGGCTAGAGGTGAAAAGCATTGACTAAAATTGGCAAGATTTATCCTTTTAGTTTTGAAAGGAATTATGCTCCTTGCATTCTGAGATCACAATTGGGCCTCCCCAAAATAAATCAAAATTTGTGTGTCTACAAGGTCTGCTCTTGAACTCATACCACTTGAGGACTATATCTCTCACATTGAATTTCATTTCTCTATCTCTCTTGTCAAATATTTTCTAGGTTTGAATTTTTTGGAACTCCATATTATGCATAGATTTGCATCTATTCTCTTCCAATTCCATGAGTTGAGCATAGTGTACTTGCAAAGGATCTCCTTCCTCAAAGAGAAAAAGTTGAGTAGCAAGGTCTAAGGCTAGAAATTTAGTTGAAATGGACAGATTAGCCTCCTTTCCATATACTAGCATGTAAGGAGAATTCCCAATTATCTTTCTTGGAGCGATCATGTCTAACCATAGGGAAGACTTTAGTTTAGAGTGCCAATATCTTTGATTCTCGTGCAAAGTCCTTTTAATTATTTTGACCACATTCTTATTGGTGGACTCTTCCAAACCATTACCCTGAGGGTAATAATTTGAACTAGTATTGAGATAAATGCCATGTCCAGTAGCCCATTCAGTGAATTTTATACTTGTCAAGGCAAGTGCATTATCAAATATTATTGAATCAGGAATCCCACACATGTGTATGATGTCATTATAGAAGTTAAGGATAACTATCTCATTAGCCTCTTTCAATGCAATGGCTTATGTCCAATGAGTGAAATAGTCAGCTGCAGTGATTATCCATTTGAGTCCTGCACTAGACGAGGGGGTTAATCAAGCCTATGAAGTTGATTCCCCATTTTGCAAATGGTTTCTCTGTCTTAATCAGTCACAGAGGTAGAGATGGAAGCCTTTATTTTCCTATAAAGATAGCACACTTCATGCATTTCATGATATAGACATAAATTTCTCTAAAGATGTATGGCTAATACTATCTAGCCCTCATAATATTGAAAGCAGTGGTCTTGGGAGAGAAATGACCTCCAGAAGGTCCTTCATGAAAATCGTATAGAACATCTTCTATTTGTTTTGAATTAATGCATCTAATAAGGAAACCACTTTGATCACTTTGTAAAAAGAATGTCATTTATTTGTACAAAATATATAGACCGCAACCTATAGTACCTTCTTTTTGCTGAATCCAACCCTGTAGGGAACTCACTAGTCCTTACAAAATGGACCATATCTATCAACCAGCCTACCACCTTGTCATAATCCTTTGTTGCATGTATAATTAGGGATGAATCCACTTGTTCTTGATCCTTCAAAGCTTCATCATCAACCATTTTCTCACAAAGACCTCTACCTCTAAATAGTTTGGTAACATGAATATCTATGTCATATTCCATGACTCTTGTTATCCATCCAACTCTCCTTTCATTCAGGTATTTACTAAGAAAGAATTCATTGATACTTGGATAGGTGACTCTTAGATGTACCTTGCTATGGGTCAACAAATTCCTGAACTTCTTGAGGCTCTTCACCAGAGCAAGAACGTGTTTTTCCATAAAAGAGTATCTTAGTTCATTTTATTCCAAGTCTTTGCTAAATAAAGAAATTGGCTTCTCCAATCCTTCTGAGTTTTGTTGATTCAACATTGTAGAGATGATCTAAAGACCTCCATAAACATACAAAATGAAATCTTTACTAAAATTGGGATTCAGTAAGGAAGGATCCTTTGTCAAAGCCCTGTTAATGACTTGGAAATTATTCTCTCCTTCTTTGCTCCAGCTGAAAACTATATTCTTCTTCAACATCATTGGCAAGGGCTTCAAAATATCTATAATGTTAGGTAAGAAATGCCTAACAAAGTTAATCCTTCCTATGAAGGATTGTAGAATCTTCTTACGGGGTAGCAAGGGTAGTTCTAAAATGTTTGCATTCCTTTTAGGGTCCACTATAATACCTTTCTTCGAGACAATGTATCCCAACAACTTCCCTTCATATACTGCAAATACACATTTCTTCGGGTTAAGGGAGATCACAAACTCCCTACATCTTTCAAATATTTTCCTTAAGTTCTTGCTATGATCAATTAACTGCTTAGAGTAGACAGTAATGTCATCTAGGTATACTAGCACAAACTTATACATGAGGCTCTTGAAAGACATATCCAAGGAATTTTGAAAGGTTTCTCCTACATTTGAGAAACCAAAAGGCATTTTTGATAGGCCATCATTCCCCATTTGGTTGTGAAAATAGTCTTAAATTGGTCTTCTTTACTAACTAGGATCTTATTATATCCTAAATAGCCATCTAGCATTGAAAATTGTTCAAAACCAGAGACACATTGTAGTATATGTTACATGGATGGAAAAGGGTGGCGATCTTTCAAGGATGCCCTATTTAGGTCCCTAAATTCCACACATAACCTCAATTCTCCATTATTTTTCCTTACAAGAACAAGGTTAGACACCCAACTAGTATGTTTAATGGGCTATATGATACCACTCTCAATTAGTTTAAGGACCTCTTTATGCATGAGTGGCTCTAGCTTAGGGTTAATAGGCCTTTTCTTTTGCCTAACTAGTTTAGAATTTGCCTCTAATTCAATGGTATATTGAGCAAGTGTTGGATCAAAACCTGTCTGATCTTCATATTGCCAAGCAAAGACATCACTGAATTATTGAAACCATTGGATGTAAGAGTGCTTTTATAAATTAGTGCTTACCTTCCCAAATTTTGAGCTTTTACCTGGTTCAAGCTCCAAGTCAGTGTAGTGTTCTTGTTGAACTAGTAAGCTAGTATTATTCTTTTTGACTTAATCATCTGTATTGAAGATTGATTCTAAGGTCACAAGATCCCTAGGAAACTTATTGGACTTAAGTTGCACCACTTGGTCATCATAGTTTTGCATCAATCTATCTAGATTATACTCTGAAAAAATGTCTTCCTCAAAGAAGAATTGTAGGATTTTCTCATCATTTTAAATTACTTGCCAATTGACATTAGTGTCGACAATGAAAGGCCTAATAGTAATATTGACATGTTACTGATCATTTCCCACTGAAATATTATTAGGAATATGAAATTGAGTTCCAACAGCAGCTAGCATGTTTGCATGCTGATTTAGCTTCCTAGGGATTGCAATGATATTGAAAGCTAGAAACTCCTCTATTGTATCCCAGACCCTATGCTTGTAAGCTTTCATACTATTATTTTAGTTGCACTTGTCCCCTTTACTTGGCTAACAATTAATTCACTATCACCATGGACCCTTCAAGCCTTAATATCTCTTTTCCTAGCCCACTCTAACTAATGAATCAAGCTTTTGTATTCAACAATATTGCATGTACAAGAAAAACAAAATCTAAAGGCTGCATAGTATTTCTCACCTTGAGAGGAGAAAAGGATTTCACCACCACCGGAGCCATGTCTTCTTCTAGAACCATCAAAGTAAAACTCCTAAACTTCATTTCTTTCTTTTGTTGATGCCTTCCTGGTTGCCTCAAGGAGATTCAACATTGTGAGACCATCTTCTTGTATCATGTAATTCCCCAAAATAGGATGCTAGACAACACTATCTTGGTATTTTGAATTATTTCCTGATCCCCATTCATCTAGATAGATATTCAAGATGTTTTCTATTTGAGTATTTGTTTCCTTGATGATTCAAAAATTGTTTTTATCAAATGCAAGGCAGCTTGCATTGAGGAAATTTGGTACATAAGGCTCTATACGGTGCATTTCTAGTGACTCTAATTTGATAGTCACCTTAGTTCCATATCTAGTATGAAAAAGCATATGGGACCAGTCAGAAGAAAAGTAACCTCCTATCTTGGTTGTGAATTCTCTTGAAAGACATAAGGCAAAAGGAGTAGGGAGATCTATGATATAAATTTCTAGAGGGATAGAGAAGTTAGGAATAGCATGAAGGACAAAAATTATGTCCTTGGCCACACCTATTGTGTTTATTGATGAACCATCAAGCTATATTACTTTCTTTTGAAATCAATCATACTTTAGTCCTATCTATTCATCCATTATCTTAGGCATAAATAAACTTGTGGCTCCACTATCTACCATACAATTATGTAATAGGAAATATCCAATTATCAATGACACATAAAAAGGAGGCATCTTTGTGTCCTTACCTTCGTTGGCATTCGCCTCGGTGTTGTTGTTTGGATCTTTCTTTTTTGGGTCGACATTAACCAACACCATCTTAACAACATCATTAGCAGACTATTGTGTAATTGCTTCCTTTGACATTGTCCTCTTCAAGATTTTAGGTTGTCCTAGAATGGCTAAGGAATCCCAAATGGTCATTGTCACATTCATTTTCTTCATATTGTCTACAATATTGAATGGTACTACTACATGGATTATCTGGTGTGTTTTCACCATTGTGGGCTCTACATCTTTGGGAATTTGATGCTTGGCATGATAGGATGTCTTTCAGTATGTCAATAGTGGTTGTATGTGATGATCTTGTAGATGTGGAATCCTGTCCCTTATCCTCTATTTTCTCCATGTCCCGAGCTCTTCTCTTGGACCGAGTATTGGCTGCAATTGAAGGTTCACCATTACCCCATTGAAATCTTCCTCTTTCCAATTAAAGAGAGAAGTTTCATCATATTGTGTATCTTTTTGTGTCACTGATCCAGTTGAGGATGCATCTAAAGGGGTGCTTAATGCATTTTGTGCCTTGAGGGTTTAGTTCCTCAACCCATTTGAACATGCAGTTTGATTATGTGGCTAACTCCAGGGAGAGAACCATTCATTTTCTATTGCTAGGTAGTTTTGCATAGGAACCATCTCCCTAACTAGATTTGTGGAATAAAGAGGTGATGGGTTATAAGGCTCAAAGGGGCCTTTGATTAAAAAATTTCTTCTGACCCTCTTAGTTCTCTTGGTATGGTAGTCTACTTTGCTGATAAAGTTTCCCTAGCCCTTGATACTTCTAATTAGGAGTTGGATTTTGTTGTTGGAAAGGTGGCCTAACCCCTTGATTCTATTTTTTGATATTGATCAACTTGTTACTAATATTTTGCAATAATATATTTGTTTCTTGTTGATTACTTTGCAATAATTTACTCATTTCTCATTGATCACTTCTCATTCTTTGCAGTTCTTGGGAAAAACTTGCCTTTGATTCCTCACTTCCTGAACTAGCTTGAGGTGCTACCACAGTGGGTATAGGAGTGAATGGAGGATTGTATATAGGAACATTAGCCTGAATATCAGGGAAGATAGGCATGGGTGGCATTGGGGCTATCATACTGGCCTCAATTAAACACTTCTCATATTTAACATCTATATCAAAAGCCTGAGGTAGTGAGGTACCTCCTATGGACTGGATCGTGACAGATATGCTGCTATTTAAAATTTTCAAAACATATAGGAAAGCATAATATGATAAAGGCCTTACAAAAATTAGGATCCTATTCCATGTCTTGAGAAACCTATTATTGAAATCTAGCATTTGTACTTGAGGGGTTCTTTTGATAGTAGTGAGTTTCTATACTAGGGATAAATGATATGACTTATCTTCAAAATATATGTTGAGGGAGTCTCCAAGTCTTTCCCATGAATCAATGGAGCCGACTACTAATGTTCTAAACTATTCTAGGTCTTTACCCTTAACAGATTCTACTAACAACTTGATAGCCACATCTTCCTCGCTGATATGATGTATACTACAACTGGAAGTCACATCTCTACCGTGCTCACAAGATGTGGTTTGGCTTTCACCTATAAAATCAGGAAATATTTTAAATATTGTTAAGAATACATCATGTTGTTGATAAAAATTCAATGGGCTACCCTGAATAAAGGGTACAAATGCAAATTTTCTTTCTATTGTAGGGACTAATATTTTTTGAATAGTAATTTTATGGGTTGGAATAGTAAGTGAAGTTGAATCTATTAACAACTCCTTACTTAAATATCTTCCTCTCCTTCTTGAGTGAAAAAACAAGGGTCTTTCTTCTACAACACATGTTGTAGATTGTACTCTCCTTGTAGGAGGGGTCCTTTGGGATATTATCTATTTTCTTCTTGTTGGAGACAATTGCAAAAATTTAGAATGTTTTGAGCTTCTTGTCTCTATCTTTGTCATAAAATTTAATAGGACTGTATCTTCTTGTTCTGAATACCAATGGAGTCACCAGATATGAATTAAAGAGAACCAATATAGGTCAATACTATGTAATTACCATATCAAAGACAACATAGCCTTTGAAAATAAAACTTCTTTGGTGTCCCACCAGGCGTGCTAGACCTATTATATACCAAGTTTACACCCTACTAAACTCGAGAGTCTAGTGATCTGGTATAACATGGGAATCACTTCCAAGTTGTGGGACATTTGCTAACTAAAGTGAGACCTTCGAATTCTAGGTCGATTCCTCTTGGATAATCACCTATTTTTGATCTTGGTACATGAAATTAAACTTGATAGGAAAAGGAATAGAAGGAAATTGAAAGGAAATAAAATAGGAACTTAATCTATTATGTGATACACTGAAATGAACACCAATCATACAAAAGATGGCTAAGTATTAACATGAAATATTTGGCTTAAGACAAGTATAACTTCCTGAATAGGCTTGCAAAAATGTTTTATCAAGAGGTCTGAGATGAAACTATTCAAGGAAAGAAAATATTTCATAGAAATAGTTTCAAGGAGATAAACATAGACTTTGACCTATAATAAAACATTTGCTCCATGAAATAGGCACATAAATGAGACAAGATAACAAGGAATGAACAAAATTCATAAGATTATCCTTATCAATCATCCACAATAGTACACAAAGATGCTAAAAACAAAGATAACTTGAGGTAAACCAAAAATCCCTTCAACACTTAGTCAATGTCATATGCTTTAGAGAGAATCTCAAATGTATTAAAACCTGAGGGCAGGAAAAATGCCACAGAAAGTCTTACATAATCTGGAAAAACTTGAGAATTACTGACATATGAAAAGTTTAAGGACATGAAAAATGTCACAAAAAACCCCTACACTTTCTGAACCTGCTTACAAAAGCGTGAAAACAACTTATATACAACCTCCTTAACCACCAAGGCTCATGAGTTGATCCATAATCAATGCAGATCAAATTAGGGTTACAAAAGATATCCCTTGAAAATATTAGGAACCCTAAAATGGTCACTTCTACTCATTAATTCCCCTAAAAATATCCCCAACAACTAGATATTCCTTGTTAACATCTCCCAATGTCATAAATTCTATAAGAAAGATCATATCGATCCATCTACCTTCTCTATAAGGTGAAAATGTCACCACCACCATGAAAGCTCTGAGAAAATATTTGAATATTTGAATTTAAATGCAAATGGTCATAGGTGGCACAAAAATACCTCACCAATGGCTCAGACTGAAACCTTTTATGGATTTTAAAACATAGCTTTCGATCTTTTCTCCAGTTACCTAGGTGTCACAATTAGATCTGGACATGCATCACCTTGTCGCATTACCTTGATCATTATCTGTCGATCACCATGTTCCTTAAGACTTAGCATCGATCATTGATTTCATCTCTCATCTGACTCTAGTATCTAACTAGACTTTAACCCTGGGCACTTAAATCCCTTTGTATCTATGAGTCTCTAGATCTCAGCCTTAACTCTGGTTCAATCTAGCGACCCAGTGACAAAGCAATCTCCAGATCTTGAAACAAAAGACTTAACTAGGGTATGATCACGAGATCTAGGAACCACCACCCAATAAAAAGTGCATCAACAACCTGCATTGAATCTTTGAATGAATTATAAATTAACCATTTCATTGTGAGAATAGGAGATAGAAAAAAAGTACCAAGACAACCATTTTTCAAGATCGCTGAATGTTAGTGACTAACCGTCGAACATTGGGAGATGAAAAGATAAAAGAATAGGCGGGATAAATCACATGGAAAATAGAAACTTAAGTGGCTCAGAAAATAACTTGAAATTAGAATGATCCACAAAATATCTAGGGTTTAATATCTTTCCTTAGGGTTTTGGACCTTTCAAATAGAAGAAGGGTTTTCACCAGGCCCAAAAATATGTAGAGAACAAGGCAAAGACCAGAAAACATAGATAGAAACCTTAAAAGTTGGGCTCAACCCTTGTGGGATCCAAATTTACTCCACTTGTAGGCCAAAATTTTATAGGATATGGAATTTTGGGTAACACTTCCCAAACCCCTCCGAAACATGTATGAAGGAAGTTCTTCACAAACTATATATCATGTCACTATCCTCTTGTGACAGAAGAAAAATCACTTTTCATTGCACTCCAATTCATTCCTTCTTTTTGCATGGTACTCTACCACTCCTAGGATAGTTAATATACACCCCCTCCTCATCACTTCTCAAATGAGATGGTTTATTCCACCTGCCACCTAAGAGAGACTATATTTCTAGTCTCTTGGGTTACCCTAATTTAGGGTTCTAGAAGTCTTCACCAAAATGCAGATATCTTTTGAAATACTTAACCAAATGAAACCATTCAAAAACCAAAATAATATTAATTCTACCTCCCATATATTCACATCACCTGAATTTCATAATACACACATTTAGAGGGTGATAAATCACTAACAAAGTGACTGTTACGGAAGTAAATCAGGGAAATATAGTGAACACATAATTGTATTAATTCAAATCTTACAAAAATCTCATTACCCGATGACCATGAAACCACCATGAATTTTTATCTTTCTTTTACATCATAAATAGGTCTCTTGAAGAACCAAAAGACCAACAAACTACCACATAACTTCCCACAAACTGATTGAGAATAGTTACAGCCAACCGCAACTGTCACAAATCCAATTGTCCAAGGGTAGACCAGTTCTTGTCGACTTGAAAGTCTATTCCAAGGTGTTATAGCATTTTTTCAAGTTGACAAATTTGACAAATACACATCTCTAATCCCCTCTGCATGGTGCTTCTCTTCAAACATCAATACTTATCCTATCTCCTATGAACTTGCCTATTTAGCCCTTAAGGCTTTATGACCTACTTAGGCACCATTGCATCTTACTTCCTTTAATAAATTGTTATTATTACCATTAAAATCATATTACATGTTCTTAATTCCATCAAACCTATTAAATACTAAATCCCTTTCTCATTACACGATGACCCTTGTAGGGTTATTTTACTTATCATGGAACCTCTGCATTACATAGACTTCATTACATTCCAATAGGCACCAATGGCCCAGTTTACAATGTTTGAGACCTTTTAGGTCCTTTTAGTCTTTATTTGTCCTCAAGTTTTGTTGGATCTCCATCAAGGCTTCATGGTGACCCCCTAGGATTGAAGTGCTCTACACTAAAAATGTTTTATGTTTTCACACTCAATGGGGTTTATTACTAGTGACTAAGACAAGGCCCAATGAAAGAGTATTCAATGTCAAACTACATTTTTTTAAAATTTTACACATGATGTCAATGCATCCCCTTGCCTAGTTATTACTTTTAGGGGTATGATTTGTCCTTTCCATGTACTAAATGCATTATTTTGGCATCTTTTTGTCATTTCATGAATCAGATATACATAAGAAATCAGATTTTGTTATGATTTATCTCTTTTGTTTTCCTACTATTTTGTAACCTTAACTCTAGCTGGGTTGGAGTTGAAACTTAATTGTTGTAGCTAGATTTATTCTTGATCTCTTTAACATGCAACTATGTACATATTTTTTTGATTCATCTCTAGGTCTTTACAGTTTCTATAAACTGCAACTGTTATTTAATTTTTCCTTCTATGAATGAAAATCTCTATTTTATCTTTTCTTTCTATTTAGCTATCTTGTGTAGGTTTTTTCCTTGTATTGGGTGTTTCTTTTCAATTTTATTAGTTTGTATGTTGTGTTTAATGTATTGGTGGATTCTATATTGTGAACATTTTCTTCCTTCCAACACCTCATTAGTTCTATCTTGCATACATATCCTTAGGAGATATATTAGAATTGAGATCTATGTAGCTAGGTACTTCATTAATGTTTTGTGTATCTATAGGTAGTGTGATCGAATTTTCAATATAGTGCATCACTGTATTTCCCTTTCAGAACACCCTTCTCCCTTTTCTCTTAAAACTTAGTATTTTAGGTACATCCTAATTGTAAGGAAGATGGCCTTCTTTGGAGATTCAACCTCACATACACAAGTCCCACACTTGGGACGATGTCTTAATGTTTCAGAAGGTTGCTTTGGGGTCATACCCAAATCATGGGTGCAAACTTTTGTGACAATAGTTTATGGCATGCCTGGTGGGACAAAGATTTAAATCAGTTTTAAGAACATCCCCTGGTGGTCC
Organism: Thuja plicata; assembly: GCA_018584345.1. Taxonomy (NCBI): domain Eukaryota; kingdom Viridiplantae; phylum Streptophyta; class Pinopsida; order Cupressales; family Cupressaceae; genus Thuja; species Thuja plicata. Next base: position 6,945,944 of record MU223423.1, read on the forward strand.
ATTCTAAATTATATTCATTGAAAATTTTGGTATTATTCTCAGTGTCATTAGCCTTTGCAGGAATTTCATTAAACACCATGGTGACTCTAAGTGCAAATTTACTAGTTTAAAGTTTGAGTGCAAGTATGTTTAAAGATATTTTTTGATCTTCTATGTTTTTAATGTTTTTTTTTCTATAAAATTGTTTTGTATATGATGCTCTAATCATGGCCCCATTTCATAGAAATGTTTATTATTCCCCACTATATCATGAAACTGCTATCCCTTAACCGTCATATTATAAATATCAAATAGAATATTAGTCTAGTTATCACCAACATACTCACCACTCTTCTTCCCATGTTCCATCAATTCAAGAGTTGTGGAGCATGTGGTTACAAATTCAATCAAAAATTCAAGAAAACCATTTTTGGGATTGGTTTCCTCTAAAAAAAACAACCAATCTAATAAATATGCTAACCACCCTACCAGCCCTACTCCATCTTCCTCATTTGCAAATGCAATCATTAGTATAAGACAAATAACATTGTATTTCCAAAGGAAAATAAATGAAATCAATAGACAGAAGAAGGGAGAGGAGATGGAATACAAGGCCTATCTCCATGAGCAAAAAATGGAGATCCAAAAAGGGAAATATGAGAAGGAATATGCCTGTTAGTTTTATCCTCATAAAAAAGAACTGTATTATCAATCTACCTTTCACTCTTCAGAGTGTGAGGCACAAAAAAATAGTTTGAAGAGGGCCTTGCAAGAAGGACACTTGCAGTTGAGGAAGAGATAAGACTCAAGCTTTCTCAAATGCAAGTATCCGAAGCACAAGAGCTCCTAAAACCCAAGTTTTCTATCTTTGGAAGGAGTGAGCCTCCTATGGTCCCTCATTCTATTGTTATAAACCTTCTAGAAATTGACATTTAGCCAAGTTTATTTCCATCTTGTGCATTTGAAAATCATGAGTTGCAGTAACATGTTGTTGGGAAATAACTAGAAAAGAGGGAAGAGGACTTACTCATGTTATTGGATTATCATCTCTTCTTTGTCGAGGCAGAGGATGAATCTTATCTTTAGAACAAAGATGATCTTTTACAAGAGGATATTGCAAAGATTGTACAACAAAATACCTCTTTGCAGGCTGAAACAAAAAGGAAAGAAGAGGATCCAATCCTACTGTTTTAAGAGCTCCCCTTATTTTTTGATATGGAGGTGGAGAAATAAGAATAAAATGAAGAGTTTACTCTCCTTGAGGAAATAATTATGGATAAAATCCATTAATTGAATAAGGGGAAGAAAAATTAGACTTGCTAAAAAAAGAGAGAATAATCATGAGTTACAACAGGAAGAAAAGTAAGAGTAGAAGGATGAATAAAAAGAAGATGCAAGGTATGAATTGGAAGATGAATTTTCCAACATCATAATGGATTTTTTACCAAGGCTTGATACTATACCAGTATCTTCCAGGGAGGTGGCTCATGATAAACATAAGGAAAAGGTGGAAATATTTCACAAGGGACAAAAGAGGAGCCACTTTTAAGCTAGCAATATACTAAGATTACAGAGCATAATAGTGACATTGTGGCTGATTTCTTTGACCCAGTTCCCTCAAGAGGATTCCCCATAAGGTATCTATATCTATGAAAAATATTCAAGTTTCCCCCAGTCATGGTTGTTTCAAAGTGTGAGGGTGAATATCACAAGAAGGAGCATGTATTTCTTGCTCAAAGAGAAAGTGTTTCAATGTTGGTGAATTTATTTGTCCTTAGTATTGGGAGGGAATTCCAAAAAGCTATTATATGCATACCATTCTTACTACCCTGGTTGGTTTCCCATGTGCATAAAAGGAACCAAAAACTTGTTAGAAAGGGAAATTAATTTAACAAGACAGTTAATGGTTTTGTTTATTTTATTTCCTTGTAAATAATTGTACATAGTAGAGTAGATGTTTTTACTTTCCAAGAAGTGCAAGAGAACAAGTTTTTTTCCCTCTTAGAGATAACATTTTTTAAAATGTTTTTCCAGGTTGCAGAGTTGAATATTTCATGTTGTGCTAGAGATGGAAATTTTGGCATGTTTTGTACACTTGTGGAAAATGTGTTGTATTTTCAACCTTGGTGACTCCCTGTCCAATGGATTGTTGAAGACCGCTGATTATATGCTTAGTAGGAAAGTATCCCCTTTGAGTCACTAGACATGTTGGAAATCTTCATTACTATTAGTGCACATGGATAACAAGACATGTTGGTTAGGTGGAGCATATTTTCATCAAAGGTGGTCCACTATGTTTTCTACACTTATTTGAAGAAAGAAAAAACACTGTGTTTTTAGCACCCTTCATCCCCGTAGGGGAGTGTCAAAAAATTGAGAAGTGTCAATAAATTAAGAAGCTTATGTGGGTGCATGGGAATAGTTACTACAAGGTGAAAACACTGTGTGTTTTCTCCACCCTGCATCTTGTAGTGATTTCACCTAAAAAGTATGTCCACGTATGGGTGCACAAGGAATCATTAGAGTCATGGCGGTTACTAGAAAATAATTCAAATTTTTTTCTGCATTGTGGGTCCCAATTCTCTTATTTTCAAGGGTGGTTTAAATGCCAATCATATTTTCTAGAATCAACAACTCAGTTTTGATCTTTCTTGCATGATTAAATGTATGGTGTGTGAAACATTAAGCATGCAAGGGCATGGTGGTTAACGTTTTGTTTTTTTCCATCAGAGTGACTTTTTTTGTCGCTCGAATATGTTATTTTGGAAAAAAATGTTGAATTGTTTTGCACCTAACATATTTTTTTACCTATGATCGAGACGTGGCCTAAGGATAGAGTATTCAATGTCAAACTTCATTTTTTTTACTTTTACACATGATGCCTGATGACATGTAACTGATTAAATGTTTGAAGATGTTAAGTTGATCACCAAAATGAAGAAAGATAATGCAAGACATTAAATTATTTAATGGATTGTATTGTCATTGATTTCAACTTGATATAATCTAATTGGTTATAATCAAAGTGTCAAATAATTTAGAGAATCATAGAGATAAAGATTATGCTTTCTGTAATGCATAAAAGACAAGTATTCACTATGTAACTACAAACACCGACGGTCAGTGAAACCTGACGGACAGATATCACCGACACTCAAGTCATAGAGATGCCCGAGCTAGAACACTGACAAGTATTACCGACGAGAAGAATCAAAAGCATACTCGATGGCCAGAAACATAGTGTAAATTGATGGAGAAGCTTGAGGAGAACTAGAGTGTTGACTGATGCTATCAAAGAGTTAAACACAAAAATTAAATTGAGTTTAGAAATCACAAAATATCTAGCTAGCGGAGCTAAATGTAGACTTAACTAGTAGTTATCATTTTTTTCATCGACAAGATAAGCCAGAGATAAGTAATGGATTTAAATCTATTTTGTCCAGTTGTCAAGATGATCTCAACAAGATAAAATAGGAGTTTTTCTTTAAATCTAATTGTCAAAGATTGTGGATCATGACAAGATCAATAAAATCAAGAACCTAACAATGGTGACAACATGTCTATAAATAGGCAACTCAATTCATTATGAATTGGTGTGGGGAGTAAAATTAAAAAGAGGATACTGAAGAGAAACTTCATACAGTCCTAATCAATCAAGCTAAGGAAAGAGCTAAATTTTATGCAGACACCGAGTAACAAAGCACAACATCACCAATCAAAATCAAAGTGGAGAAAAGGTATAAACCAAGATATATGGATCAGAATAGTTTTATGAGATTACAATAGATCTGACAATATACAAGTATAAGTTGTATATGTGAACAGATATCATACTGCTTCAGTTTAATCATTCATATAGAAAGTGTCTCAACCAAAAAATTTTTAAAGATACTTTCTATATTGAGATACATCCCAAGGAGTATCAAAAATTTTGTTCATGAAGATAGCATGAGATGCCAGATACCTATTGACAGGCCAAGTGAGTGTTTGATCAAGGAAGGTAGCATAGAGATGTCAGATATCAAGTGATAGACTAAACTTTTAAATCTTCTAACAATATCACACCTAACAGTCTGTTTGTAACCTTTAACATGGTTGTCTCTTCACCGAGCTCACTTTAGAAGAGTGAAAATTTTGGGTTACCGATCCCAAGTGGTTTTTCCCTTAACAGGGTTTTCACGTTAAAAATCCATGTGTCAATGTGTTTATGAGTCATTACTTTAGTGTTTTTCATTACACATAACTTAACTAGATTGATTGGTATACTCTAGATAATTTACTGTCTTTCGGTAATTAATAGACTTCTTTTCGGTAAACATACAGTAGAAGGTTTCAAAGCATTCTGAGGAGTATTAATTTGATAAAATTATTTGGAGGCATCCATCTTATAGGACTGAAGATAACTAGAGGTATAATATTGTGGTACTAAATTTTGAGGATTGATTATTGGAATATTCTTGAGGCCACTGATTCACCCCCCCCTCTCAGTTATTACTAACAATTGGTATTAGATCTTGTGCGCTTAGAAAGGGAGATTAACAGTTCAAGAAAAAGATCACAAGATGAACATAAGAGATGTGCCCAAGTTGAATAAAGAAAAAATTGCATCATGGAAAAGTAGAATAAGCCTCCACCTATCAGGTATTGGAAATGATATTTTTCAATACTTAGATACTAAATATGTGTTGCCTAGAGGACCTCATACTCTTGAGCAATTAAGGGTTAAGCATGAGCATAATTGTATGATTATAGAACTTGCATCATCACTCTCTGATGCTAAGTTTGAAGATGTCAAAACCTACACCTCTGCAAAGAAAATGTGGGATAAGTTGAAGTTGGTACATGGAGGAGATGCTAATGTACTAAGAGCAAAGGAAGAAAGACTAAGAGGAAGGTTTGATGACCTAAGGATGAAAGAAGGAGAAAACATTACTCAGTATAGCTATAGAATCAAAGAAGTAGTCAATGTTATTCGAGGAGTTGGAGGTACACTTGAAGAGGAGACAGTGGTAAGTAAAATCTTAAGAATATTATTTCTTGTATAAGCTATTAGATTTTCTTCTATTCAAGAAAGGAGAGCAGTTGCAAACAATACAGTTACTCTAGATAGTCTAATTGGTAGACTAATATCATTTGAGATGAACAACTTTGATAATAGTGTCTTACCATCTATATAATTTTGTTTCAAATAATCTTTGAAGATAAGTAATTCAAGTCATAGATATGCTATTAGAAATGATAGTGAAAGTGATAATGAAGAACAAGGACTTGACGAGATTGAAGCACTAATGGAAAGAATATTGCAGAGAGGCAAAGGTAAATAAAAAGGTAAGTTACCACTTGTATATTTCAATTGTAAAGAGGTTGGAAACTTTGCTGCAAGATGTCCAAACTAAAGAAAAGATGACTGAGGAAACGATAGATCATATGAGAAGAAGTTTGATAGAGATGATGATAGGTATTACCAAAGCAACCGATAATCTGACAAGAGAGATACCCGAGACTACAAGGACAAAGGGAAGAAATCTTGTTACCTAGCTGATAAAAAAGCTGATGATAGTGACACCAAATCACAAGAAGACATCGAGATGGTATTTGTAGCCATGAAGGATGATTCAGATGAAGATGAAGAAAGGTATGCAGAAACTGCACTCATATCTAAAGTTAGTAAAAATGATGTCTGGATCATAGATAGTGGCTGCATTATCATATGACCAGTGATAAACAAAAGTTTGAGAATTTTGATTACTATAATGGTGGTTCAGTAAGAATGGGAAATGATATACCTTGTCCATTTGAAGGTAAAGGGACCATAATGTTGAATAACCTGATAAAATGTGAAAATTCTTACTGGGTTAAAGGACTAAATTAGAATTTGTTAAGTGTTTCATAGCTAAACAATTCAGGTCATAGAGTAGCATTTGAAAATAAGAAGGCAAAGATCTTCAATGAATCAGGAAGGTTGATTGGTACTAGTGAGAAGACAAAAGGTAACCTTTTCTATCTTGATGACACTAACACCATTTTTTTAATGGCTAGAAACACAGACATATGGTTGTGGCACAAAAAATTGTGTCATGTGAACTTTGAATACATGATGAAGATAACAAACAAAAGGAATGTCAGAGGCTTACCGACAATGACTAAGCCCGAGCATATCATGTGCAAGAATTGTCAAAAAGGTAAGATGAAAAAGTCTAGTTTCAAGAGTAAAACCCATACATCTAATGCAATTCTAGAATTAGTCCACATAGATCTATGTGGACTGATGAGGACAAAGAGCTACTATGGAGATAGGTATTTTATTCTCTTTTTTGATGATTATTCTAGAATCATGACAGTCATGTTTTTAAAAGATAAATCAAAAGAATTCAAGATGTTTAAATCGTACAAAGAAATGGTAGAAAATAAATTGAAATGCTTAAGGTCAGATAGAGGAGGAGAATTTACTTCAGAAGAATTCACTAACTATTGCAATGAACATGGAATTAAAAGACAAGTTTCTACACCAAGAACACCACAACAAAATGGAATTGCTAAGAGGGGAAACAGATTTATTGTTGACTGTGCAAGAACAATGATGATTGAGAAAAGAATCACTCAAATTTTTTGAAGGGAATCTGTCAGTACTGCTATCTATAGATTAAACATAGTACAATTAAAGGACACAAAGAAGACACCATATGAGCTTTGGTATGGTCATACACCCAATATAAGTTACTTTAGAATTTTTGGTAGTCAATGTTATATTTTGAAGGATTATAGAAATGGAAAACTTGAATCCAAAAGTGATGAAGGTATCTTTCTAGGGTACTCAACCAAAAGCAAGGCTTATAAATGTCTTAACAAGTCATCTAACAAAATCATTGAAAGTGAAAATGTGAAAATAGATGAATTTGCAAAAAATAATGATAAGGAAAGAAAAAAAGGAACCAGAAGACTACAACAGGTTTATTTATATAAAACCTGACACTCTATGCAAGAAAAAGTATGTCACTCCCCAGCATCATAACATTACACCTGAGCATTAGGCTATAATTACCAAAAATTAGGATAATACTCAAGATGATGTTCTGAACAATGAAGATGAGAGCAAAGGTCAAGAAGCTAATTAGAATGATGAATACAGAGTTGAACTAAAACTTTCCAAGTACATCAGAAGACATCATCCACAAAATTAAGTCATAGGAGACAAGAAGGCTGGAAAAAGAACAAGAAGTAAGTCGCTAAACACAAGATGTTTACTTTGTGATTTTGAACCTTTAAATCTATTTACAATACACTTGAGAATGATGAATGGGTCAGTTCTATGAATGAAGAGATTGAAGAGATTGAAAAGAACAGTACATGGACACTAGTACCGAGACCAGATGAAAAGAATGTCATCGGTACAAAATGGATATTCAAAAACAAGCTGAATGAGAATGGAGAAGTCACTAGAAACAAATCAAGATTAGTATGCTAGGGGTATGCACAAGAAGAAGGTATTGATTATGGTGAAACCTTTGCACCTGTTGCTAGACTAGGAGTTATACTCTTACTTGCTTATGCTGAATTTAACGGATTCAAGGTATGCTAGACAGATTTCAAATCTACATTCCTAAATGGAATACTTGAAGAAGAGGTGTACATTAAATAACCAGAAGGGTTTGTTAATCCAGACAAGAGAAATATGGTATGTAGAATACATAAAGCCTTGTATGGATTGAAACAAGCACCTAGAGCTTGGTATGAAAGAATTCACTCATATCTCATTAGCATAAAATTTGTTAGAACAAGTGAAAATAGCAATCTATACTTAAAAGAAGATACCGATGGTAATATTATGATTGCTGAAATTTTTGTTGATGATATCATTTTTGGGGGAAATGAATTGCTATGAAAATCCTTTGGTAATGAAATGAGAAAGGAATTTGAAATGTCTATGTTTGGGGAGATCAAATTCTTTCTTGGTCTACAGATTCTTCCACAAGATGCAGGCATTTACATCACTCAGTCCAAATACTTCAAGGAAGTGCTAAAGATATTCAAGATGGAAGATTCCAAACTAGTTTGAAAACCTATGGCTATTGGATGCAAGATTAAAAAATAAGACAAGACAAATGAGGTAAACCAAACGTTATATAGATCCATCATTAGCAAATTGATGTGTGTTGTTCATACCAAACCAGATATAGAACATGCAATGGGGATAGTTACAAGATTCTCTGCTAATCCCAAAGAATCACATATGACTGTTGTCAAAAGAATTATGAGATATTAGAAGAACATCGAGGACTATGGCTTATGGTACAAAAGAGAAGGAAAATTTGAGCTACAAGTTTATACAGATGTTGATTGGGCTGGAAACATTGATGAACAAAAGAACACAACTGGAGGAGCATTCTTCATGGGTGACAGACTTGTCACATAGATAAGCAACAAGAAAGGATGGATCTCTCATTCTACTGCAGAAGTAGAGTATGTGGCTACTGCTACAAATTGCTCCAATATTGCATGGATCAAACAATTGCTAGAAGGTATGAATATGAAGATTCTTGACCAGTATTTATCTACTTTGATAACACTAGTGCAATAAACATTTCTAAAAATATAGTCATGCATGCTAAGACTAAGCATATTTCTATCAAGTATCACTATCTAATAGAACAAGTGCAAGAGAAACAAGTGACACTGGAATATGTTCAATCAAAGGAACAGTTAGTTGACATATTCACCAAGCCATTATCGAAGGATACATTTGAGTATCTGAGATAGATACTAGGGGTTGAACCCTTGTCTATCAGTCAGTAAGCTGACTATGAGTTTGCATCATCCTATACCAAATCTTTAGATCAATCATGTTGATGCAAACACTGAAATGGATAGCAACAGATACATTTGTACAAAGCAAGGTACAATTCTACACTGAAAACCAGAGACATTGCAATGTTGCTGAATAGGGATATTCAAGGAATATATTATGTAAAGGGATGCAACATGATATAGATGATTTTTTTTTTGTTTGGCATTATTGTCAAAGGGAGAGATGATCTCATTATCATACAAGGTCTTTATCAAACAAAGGGAGAGATATGACAAAAGGAGAGATAATAAAGGGAGAGATTATATAAGGGAGAGAAGTAACAAAGGGAGAGATTTCAGACAAAGAGAAAGATTAATGTCAAAGGAAAATGATATTATCAAGAAGAGGAACAGTCAAGGAAGAGCACATATTAGAGCAGAGAAATAAGCTGCTACATCTATCCACTAAATGGATTAAAGATTGAAGACAAACCACTTTGCAAGAAACATATCTAAGCTATTTGAGCTTACCAAGAGCCAACCATTTGTAATAGTTACATTAGGAAAGCTTGATGAAACTGTATATTTCATATTGTATTAGTGATAGTATAGTATCATAATGTAGTATGTTGCCATCAATGTCAAAGGGAGAGATTGATGACATGTAACTGATTGAATGTTTGAAGATGTTAATGTGATCACCAAAATGCAAAAAGATAATTCAAGACATTAAATCAGTTAATGGATTGTATTATCATTGATGTCAACTTGATATAATCTCATTGGTTATAATCAAAGTGTTGAAGACTTCAGAGAATTAGAGAGATAAAGCTTATGATTTATGTAATGCATAAAAGACAAGTATTCACTATGTAACTGCAAACACTGATGGTCAGTGAAACCTATTGGATAGAGATAATTGATAGTCAAGTCATAGAGATGCCCAAGAAAGAACACTGACGAGAAGAATCAAAAGCATACCCAATGACTAGAAACATAGTGTAAACCGATGAAGAAGCCCGAGGAGAACTGGAGTGTTGATCGACTCTATCAAAGAGTTAAACACCGATATTAACTTGAGTTCAGAAATGAAAAAATATCTAGCTAGTAGAGATAAATATAAACTTAACTAGTAGTTATCATTGTTTTCATTGACAAGATAAGCCAGAGATAAGTAATGGATTTAAAGATATTTTGTCTAGTTGGCAAGAAGATACTAGTGAGATAAAATAAGAGTTTTTATTTAAATATAATTGGCAAGGATTTTGGATCATGCCAAGATCAAGAAAATCAAGAACCTAACAATGGTGACAACATGCCTATAAAGAGACAACTCAATTCATTACAAATTGGTGTGGGTAGTAAAATGAAAAAGAGGATGCTGAAGAGAAATTGATGAAGAGCAACTTCATACTGTCTTGATCAATCAAGCTATGGAAAGAGCTAAAGTTTTCTGTGGACACTGAGCAACAAAGAACAACATCACCAAGAAGAATAAAAGTGGAGAAAAGGTATAAACTAAGATATATTGATCAATATAGTTTTATGAGATTACAATAGATCTGAAAATGTGTAAGTATAAGTTGTATATGTGAACAGATTATACTTTTTCAATTTAACCATTGATATAGCAAGTCTCTTAACCGAGTGGGATTTAAAGATCCTTTCTATATTGAGATACATCCCAAGGAGTATGAAAAATTTTGTTCATTAAGATAGCATGAGATGTCAGATTTGATAGGCCAAGTGAGTGTTTGATCAAGGAAGGTAGCATAGAGATGCCCGATATCAAGTGAAAGACTAAACTTTTAAATCCTCTAACAAGTGATGACATGTAACTGATTGGTTGTTTGATAATGTTAAATTGAAGATAATGCAAGGAATTAAATCAATTAATGGTTTGTATTTTCATTGATGTCAACTTGATATCATCTATACAGTCGTGTACATAATGCCAAATACTTCAAAGAATCAATGGAACAAAGGTTATGCTTTCAACAATGCATAAAAGTCAAGTATTCACTAAGTGACATACAACACCGATGGAGTGCACACCATCGTTAAAGGAAAAGAAGAAAATTCACAATGATACCCAACGAGTAGAAGATAGTGTTTCCCGACAAAGAAAAACTGTTAGAATACTTCAGGGATAACTAAGAGGGGGGGTGAATCAGTTATCAGCAACTTTAAATCTTTATCTTAAACTTATTAATCTAGATTGATAAAAAGTAAATGCACATACAGATAACACTAAACACAACACATCAATTTGGTTATAGGGAAACCAAATGGTAAAAACCCCAGTGGGAATTAGTACCCACAAAGAACTATACTATTTATAGTGATCCCTGTTAAAAGATCTTCCAACCCTGTTAGGAGTTGTACATTACAATGCAGTAGTATAGTGACTTGGTTAAGGGTTAGACCCTATTACGAGTATTTTACAATAACCCTATTAGGGGTGGAGGACTCACTTTCCAAGGACTCACTGTCCAAGTGGTGAAGGCTACAACCTTCTGGTTATTTGATACACATTGTATCAATAAGGTGAACTGCTATTTGTGACACTGCTTGTTTGATCAGTTACTTTTGTGCACTGATGCTTTAACCTCTTGTAAAGCACTACAAAAATCTTCTCTATATTCTAAAAGCTTCAACTTCAATATATATATTATCAACATATGACAAATATAGCTCTGGTACTTTAACACTCTGCTCTGCTTTTCTAATCTCTGGCTTTCGCAACTCTTCTTATTACAAATGACCTTCTATAAGTACATACACCAAGTATGAGATCATGGGACCTATAGAAAAACTCTTCTTAACATCCTTGTTGGCTCTACTAAGTGCACAAGCATAATTACAACCACACAAGTACTAACTAAATAGACGCATCGCTTCACTAAGTCGGCTTCATCAATTTAACCATAACTTTGTAATATTCTTGAAATATGTTTGGCACGTTTAGATTAATATCAAAAACTCATAACTCATCATGAATATTCACATGCATATCCTAAAGATAGGTGCAACTTGATCAACACGTTACATACGTCAGCCTTAAACTGTTATTCCTCCAGAACTGTCATCGTCAATAACAGAATTACATATCTTTACTGAAAATTCATATCTGGGTCTGCATGTATGAACATAGCATAGTAAACATGTCAAAAACATGTATCTATCCATGCTATTCTTCATGTCATTATATGGATAAGTACATATAGAAGTACTGTTGTGTATTATCTGTTGTCATCAATGACAAACATAAAATCAATCAACTGTTTAGAATCAAATCTCCAACAATCTCCCCCTTTGGCATTGATGGAAACATATGATAAAAACAACTTCTGTTCATGGTGTCTTCTTTCTTTTACAATCTTCTCAATATCCTCATCAAAGATTCATCTACACTTCTGCAGTTACTTATACTGTGTATACTCCCCTAGAGTAAAAGCTCCTTGTATGTGTTCCTTGTTTAGCTCTTTGTTTGTGTTCCTTGTTTTTAGTACATACTCTCCCATTAACATCAATGGCAAAGGGTGCCATAAACCATTCTACACAGGTACTACTCTAGAAGTAGAGTAGTCAACCATTCATCAGTTACACAGGACTGATGTACTTGCTACTTTTTCTAATCAGACTTAGGAGAGGGAATGACTCCCAACTTCTCCCTTAGATACTCAAAAGTATCCTTTGCTAAATGTTTGTGAAAATGTCTTCTAACTGATATTTTGTGCTTACATAATCCAATGTCACTTCCTTGTCTGCAAATTTTTCTCTCAGAAAATGATACTTGATCTCTATGTGTCTTATCTTTGCATGCAACACAGGGTTCTTAGACATGTTAATAGTACTGGTATTGTCACAATGAATAAAAATAGAATAGTCAACCTAACTACCAATGTCTTTAACCATCTACTTGATCCAAACAATTGTTGTACAATTCAGTGCTACTGCAACATATTCTGCCTCTGTCGTTGACTGAAAAATACAGTTTTGCTTCTTGCTTGTCCAAGATACCAACCTTTCTCCAAGAAACATTGCTCCTCCTGAAGTTCTCTTCCTGTCATCAATACAACCTACTCAATCTGCATCAGTATACACATGAAGTTGTGTATTCTCTAATTTAGGATACCATAAACCATAGTCTATAGTTCCCTTAAGATATCTAAATATCCTTTTGATTCCCATTAGGTGATTATGCTTGGGTTCAGCTGCAATCTTCCAACAATGCCAACTGCATTAAATATTTTAGGTCTTGATTGAGTTAGATAAATAAGCTTTCAAATCATAGATTTGTACAATGTTTTATCAACTGCTGTGGAGTCATCATCTTTTGAAAGTTTACTTCTTGTGATCATAGGAGTGCATACTGGCTTGCAATCCTCCATCTTGAAGGTTTTCAATATTTCCTTTACATATTTTGACTGATTAATTAATATTCCTTTATCTGTGTATTTTACATTTAATCACAAAAAGTATTTTATAGGACCAATCATACTCATTTCAAATTCATTTTGCATTTCTTTTGCAAATGCTATACTAAGCTTGTCATTACCTCCAAAGATAATGTCATCAACAAATATGGAAACTAATAGTAATCCATCAGGTGTTTCTCTTATGAACAAGTTGCAATCTTCTTCTCCTTTCTTGAATCCAATCTTGGCAAGATAACCATCTAGTCTCTCATACCATGCTCTTGGGGTCTGTTTAAGTCCATAAAGTGCTTTCTTTATTCTGCATACCATGTTTGGTCTATCTGAAAGGTTAAATCCTTTAGGTTGTTCTATGTAGACTTCTTCTTTTAAGTCACCATTCAAAAAGGCTGATTTGACATCCATTTGACAAACTTTAAAATCTTTTAGTGTTGCATATGCCAAAAATAATTTTATGGCTTCTAATCTGCTCATAGGGGAAAATGTATCAGTGTAGTCTATTCCTTCTCTCTGTGCATATCCTTTACATACTAATCTTGCTTTGTTTCTTATTAATGTACCTTCTTCATTGATTTTGTTTCTGAAAATCCACTTTGTTCCAATTACATTTTTATCACTTGGCCTAGGAACCAATTCCTATGTGTCATTCTTGATTATCTGATCTAGTTCTTATTTCATTGCATTTTTTCAATCAGAATCATTACAAGCATCTTCAACACTTAATGGTTCAATCTGTGAGAGTAAACATACCTCTTCATCCACTGTTAGATTCTTTGCTTTTGATCTGGTCAAAACACTGCTGCTCTAATCTCTAATGATATCATTTTTAGAGTGGTATCTAGATGTAAACTTAGGAACCTTAGGTGTGACATCTTCCTCTGTAATATATGGTTCTTCATTGCATGAATTGGGGACATTGCATGAGACATCAATGCAATCAAACATTTCTTTAATCATAGTATCTTTACTGTTAGGTCTGGGCTCTTCTTCAATCAAAGGTGTGTAATCATAGTACCTCTCTTGAATCATAAACTTCTCATCAATCTTAACATGTGTGATTTCAATTATCTTCTTTAATCTCAAATTGAAACATCTGTAAGCTTTGCTTTTTGTAGAGTAACCAAGAAAAA
>MU223423.1:6992778-7048428 GCA_018584345.1 Thuja plicata
TATATATATGTATGATCAACGAGGACTCTTATGATGCCATGATGTATGCTTTTCAAGATTTGATATATATGATGTTTATATGCCTATATGATTACTTACAATGATGCTTGTAGGATGTGATGCATATGTATGACAAATTGTATATGCGGGATGGTTTTATGACTATGTATATATGATGCATGACTTATGTAGGGTGGATGATGCTATATATATTATGTACTGACGTGCGTGGATACAGGATATGATGTGAGTTTATGATGTATGCAAATGTATATGCTAATTTTTTACGAATATGTATATGAATGCTAGATTAATCCAAATGAATCTTAACAGTGGAAGACTATAATGATTTAAATGAGTTAACAATGAAATATAAATGATTTAACAATGCAAGAGTAAAATAATTCTAAAGGTGTTAACAATGAAATGATTTAACAATGCAAGGCTAAAGTGAACCTAAAAATTAAGACTAAAATGAATTAATTATGCAAGATGTACATGATTTAACAATGGATCTAAATGTTCTAATGCAAGATGCTAAAATTATTCTTAAATGTTTTAACAATGAAAGATGAATTAATTATGCAAGACACTAAAATGATTTCGACTATGTAATTAAATGAAGAACTTAATGCAATCTAATGATGGATGAAATGCAAACTAATAATGAACCTAATGCAATCTAATGAGGTGGAAACTAGATGCAATGGATGCGATGGATGCAATGGACGAGATGGGACTCGTATTTTTTTTGTGTGTCACAATCAACTGATGAACCAGCCAGGAGGACTACGAAGGACTAGGCAGGGAATGTTAGCATGACAAGGACTCAAGATGTTGGTATGATGGCGAGAAGACCGGATATGTCACAAATATAGAAGGATCAAACTGAGCAATTAATTACAAGAGATTAGTTACAATGATTATGCACAAAGGTTGTTTTCGAGATTTGATTGGATCATGTTGTTGTCTTGATGCGTGTGATAGTTTAGTATGCTAATTGATTAGTTCAAGAGGAAGGACACATCCTGCGAGAACCCAGAGATGATGATGTTCTAGATTTAGATTAATGAGAGGAAGGATACATCCTCAATGGACTCATTTCTAGAAAGATGGGATTCATAAAGTTGATTGGTCAAATGTGCACTATGATCAAACTGTAGAACCAACGTATGATTTTAAATATCATAACTATATCATTTTCTGCATGAGGAGCAACTGATGGCATGAGAAATATATAGGCCTAAAGCTCAGGGATTGGGATAGTACAATGTATGCACAATAATATACAAGATTATGTGTACAAAATCTCAGGATACGAGATAGGAGGATCACTTCAGACTAGTGCGTATGATATGCGAACACCCAGGGAATACGGGAAATGTTGAGGTTTGTGGAGATGTGGAGATGGATGGAAATGAGAGTTTGATAGATAATGGAATGGTCCACTATCTGTGATGCCTGTTTCAAGGTTTTCATCACGCATACTTGTCCAAGGTGCTTGAATGCTAAGTTTTCACCATTGGACAAAATTTTTCTCTTCATTCTTATTTTTTTTATTTCTTTGGATCTCTTTTATCTTTTTGATGTTGCCCAAGTGCATGTTTGCCAGGTTTTCACCGGGACAACCATTTTTCAGCTTCATCTTTCTTCTTTTTTAAGATTTTTTTAGGACTATTTTACATGCTTTTTGTGCTTTCTTCAGGACTTTTTATACTTTTTATAGATTTTCTTAGATAACTGGAATGAACAACCAGTTGTCAGGCATAGAAGTGCCTGAGATGAATGATGTTGATAGGATCATTCAAGGGTTCTCCTTCAGGAGTGGAGAGTTGATATGCCCCAAAACCAAAGCATGTGGTGATAACATATGGGCCTTGCCAGGTGACTTCAAACTTGCCTTTCTTTTCCCGATCAGTACCCACTTTTAGATTTTCCTTTAGCACAAGGTCCCCTACCTAAAACTAGCGTGGGTGGACCTTCTTGTTGTAGTTTTGATTGAGTCTATTTTGGTTAACAATTAGGTGATCATAGGCTTGCTAGCACCTCTCATCTAGTAGATCAAGCTATGTGAGTCTTGCTACTCGATAATCTTCATCATCAACCAGGCCTCTCAGTGATACTCGGAGGGATGGTAGTTCAACCTCAATTGGTAAGACTGCTTCTACACCGTAGACTAGGGAGTACAAAGTAGTGCCAGTAGGAGTATGGTAGGAAGTGCGATATGCCTAGAGGGAGGTTCTAATCTAGAGATGCCAGTCATGACCAGTATCATTGACAACTTTGTTGAGGATTTTGAGGATGGTTTTATTAGTTGCCTCAGGTTGGCGGTTACCTTGTGGGAAATATGGACTAGAGAAATGGTGATGGATATGGAGGTGAGTGCAAAGATCACTGACATGTTGATTTTCAAATGGTGTTCCATGATCTGTGAAGATGGTGGAGGCTATGCCAAAGTGGCAGACAATGTGATAGAGGATGAATTTGGATATTTGGACACCTATAGTGAGGGTGAGCGGAATTGCTTCGACCCACTTTGTAAAGTACTTTATAGTCGTGATTATGTACTTGTGGCCTTCAGACAAGAGGGGATTAATCTTACCAATGAGGTCAAAACCCTAACAAGAAAAGGGCCAAGGAGGTGCAATAATTTTGAGGTCCTATGCAGGAGCATGGATCAGATTGGCATGTTGTTGGAAAGGTAGGTACTTCTTGACAAAACCACAAGCATCATGTTCCATTGTAGGCCAATAGTACCCTATACATAGAATTTTCTTAGCTAGGACCATGTCACTTGTGTGGGTACCACAGATTCCATAATGTACCTCTTGTAAAGCCTGGGTGGCTTCGATTTCATCAAAACACTTAGAGAGCACATTGTGATAACCTCGATGATAAAGGGTGTTGGCTATGAGGGTGTAATGGGATGTGTTGATGGGGGTTTGGTGACCAGGGTCTTCCAATAGGTGTAAGTTGTCACTGGGTACCAGAGTACCGACCAACTTCACCTGCAAAGTTTGTCCAGGGAAATGAGATTCCCTGGGCCTCCAAGCACCTGGGTGTTGGGTCTCGACGATGCGGGGCTCGGTTGGGAGATGTGACTATTTTCGAGGGGGATAGCTGGTTTCTTCAACTCATTCTCTTCGAAGATTTAGGAAGGTGAGATTTCTCCAAGCATTCTACATTTAGCAAATAAATCAAAAAAGATCCTACAGGGTTAGAAGTATTCCATCTACTTATAGTTATGTTTAAATATTTGATACATCGATAATGCTCTGATATGATACACTAAATACTGAAGAAATACACAACCATCAGTTCATATTTATTCAGTAGCAAGGGAAAGGAGGTTGTTAATCTACTTAAAATATCAGAGTAGAAGACATGAAGAACATTAAACATAAAATACCATTAACTTGGAAGACAAAGTGCCAACAGCATCATTGCAAGAACCATCTCTTCTTCATTAACATTCCTTCTAGCAAGCACTGGTGCGTGGTACAATGGCAGCTCCAAGGGAGCATCTAACTACTAAAAGCCTTAAAGACCAAGGAGTATTGAGCTCTACAACTGAAATGAAACTACTGCTTCTCTATTACTATGGACTGCAAAATCATCAATTTCGTAGACCCTTGGAAAAGGGCCAGACTTATAATTTATACAAATTTTATTCTAACCCTAACCCTAACCCTATTTTATATTCTACCATAAAATATATTATCCAGTGGCCAGTACTACCTGCACCACTTTACAAAAGACCTCAAGATGGAGAAGGTTTGACATGTCAGAAGAATGAGACAAGAAGATGGAGTAGAAGACTTAGCCTTGAGAAGAGAGCTAAGAAAGAGAAGGAAGAAATATAATCCCACGGGGATCGAGGGTACATGCCTAATAAATGGGAAATGTGGTGCCCTATCTCCAATGTGCCAGGTGTATATCCAAAGAGGCACCTCAAGAAGACCATCTGTCAAAAGACCAACTATCGATCCGATGTGCCTTGATGTAGCCAACTACCCTCTGACAATCTTCATTAACCACTTTTGAGAGTGATCGGCCAGCCTTGGGGATCGGGACATAGATGACTCAAAAGAATACAAAATTTAGGATCTGGGAACTTATGTTCTGAAAGAATAAAGAATACAAAATGCTTGGGTTTTCCCCAGCCTCCAAAGAAACTTTATTGTTTCTTGTTATCATTGAAGGTTTGGAGGAGGCAGGAGATTCCATCCTCATCAATCCCTTTGAGGCTAGACCACCGGTATTTTTCCACCTCGATCCATTCTCCTAGCTCTGGAACATTCCTTTTGAATTCATCAACCATTTTTGCGGCATCATGACCACTAAGAATCATGTGAGTTAGTCTCACCATTTGAGTTCCATCCACTCCCTTCAGGGATTGATATCTTGACTCCATTAGTTCATCAAACTTCCTCAACACGTATTCCTCCGGCGTGCATGTGTCAGTGCTAAACAAGTCAGCTCTGGAGACCTTCATGACAAAATCCTTATACAAATTCAAAGAATATATGATGGCATTGATTTTATCATGTAGAGTCCCCACTAGTTGCTTGAGCACCTCCAATGTGAGGTCAAGTCTGGAGTGTTGGGTCCTCACAAAATTGAATGATTCTTCTCATAGAATCCTGGACTCAGAGACCATTTCCTCCCCAAGACCAAGGAGTTCCTCAAGTTCTACCTTCCATGCTTCATAATTTTCCATATCACCCTCCCATATGTTAATAATAGTTTCTCCCTGATGCAAAATGTGTCAGGCCATGTACAAGTCTAGGAGGGTGGATACCAGGAAGCGCCGGGTGTTTCCTATCTGCAGAGCGACCCACTCATCAACCGCTTGGGCCTTGTTCTTCATTTCTTGCAGGGAGTCTATGTCGCTCTATGGTAATGGCGCATCAGATGTGTAGGCCTCTAGAGGAATGGCACTGATAGGTTGGGACAGCTTAGTTAGCAATCCCATAAGGTTTGTTGTCTTCTCCTTTTCCGCTTTGAGCCTTTGGGCCTCCTTTTCATAACGGGCCTCCATGGCTCTGGTCGCCTCTTTCAACAGGTTCACCTCACCCTATTTTCCTCTTTTTCAAAGTGATATCTCTATGATATCATAATCTTCAACTTCAAAAATTGCCTCATTAGCATCTGCGGGAGGTGTGGCCATAACTGCAACTGTTTCTTCGCTCAACCTGGTTCGAAGAGTATGAACCGTCTGGGCTTTCTTGGCCTTTGGTGAATTCTGGACCTGAGCCATCATCTTAGCCAGGGAGAGATGAGCTCTGGGGGTGGATGGAGCCTTTCTTTTCTTTCTTTTGACTAACCATTGACGTGGCAGGGGTGGCTTATTTGCCAAAGTCTATTCTTTAGGTTCTTCCCTAGTATCTTGCTGCTGCTACTCCTCAATGGTGTGGGTCTCGCCTGGTTCCTTCTCTTCATCTTGGGCTTCATCGACAACATTTTCCCCAGTGACATTTATTTCTTCTACCTTGTCCTTTGTATCTTTTTCTTTGTCTAGACCCTCATTGGCTGTCCTGGGGGTTTCTTCCTCTTGTCACTCTTCTTGTTCCTTGGCCTCTGTCACTAGGATTTCTTCTTCCATTGGTATATCCTTTGGCAATGGGGGAGGTATCGGGCCAAGATTTAACATTTGAGCCATAGTTATTACCTTCCCAAAGGTCGCTCCAGGGAGTGGCACTTGGAACATGGTGGCTGAGGTTACGGTTGCTCCTGTAGGTCTAGTTCCCTCAGTGGATGCCATTTGTTCACTCTACTTTTGTTGTTCCACTCTCGTATTTTATATCTCTAGAACCTCGGAGGTGATTTCTTTCTCTATTTCCTTTTCTTCTTCCAGAGCCTCTTCCTGCTCCTGCGCAGGTTCTTATTCTAGAGCCTCTTCTTGTGCTGGGATTTTAGCTTCTGTTTGCTCGATGTCCCCATGCAGATTCCCAAACTCGTCAGTTGCAAAAAAATCATCAAACTCATCTTGTGGGGGAGGGTTGGTGGGGACATCGACAGGCTCTGGTTCTCTTTCTGGCTCTAGGGGGTCGGAAGAAAGGATCTCAACTTGTGGGATCTGGGGCGTCCCCAGATCTAGCTCTTCCTTGGGCTTTTGGTTAAGCCTCTTCTTTCTCCTAGTAACTAAGGGAGGCCCTACATCTCTTATTTCTGCTTACTCTGCCAGATCCACCCCTATTGCCTTAATCATCAAGTCTGCTAGTGAAGGGGAGGAGGAAGGACAAATTGGTCTGACTATAAGTACTGGAGTAGCCAGCCGCGTGATCAGATTTTCTCGCATTTGCTGGGAGGTTGCTACTGATTTTTTTATTTGTTCTTTAATCGGGACTTCTCACGAGGTTGGAGTTGTCGCTATTCCATTTCCCTTATTTACTCCCTGCGAAGAAGTCCCAGCCCCCGGGGTTAACTTTTGTATAGGCTGGGCCACCTGGAAAACACTCCCTGGGCACACCTTCTTGAAATAGAGGTGGTTGCATTCTACTATATTGTGAGTCAACTCTTCAATTATGGGCCCTTTCTGGGCATCCCAGTTCACTGGTGGAAGGGCCAATTTATTGATCCCTTTGCCTTGTAATGGGGATCTACCGTCGAGCCGGTGTTTGACAAGTCTTTTGGGAATCTCCCAAGCTTCAATCTTTCCATCATTCCTGTAGTCATTCTAACATAATGCCACCCCCAGACTTCCACGTCATCTTGACAATCTTCCCAGAAGTCCTCTATGTGATATTGATGGGGATCTGATACCCGGGGAAGTGTCGTTGCAATCTTGCCATGCAGATCAAAATGTTTCCCCGCTAAGTAAAATTCCACCAGGTTATAACATTTAAGCTCATTATCTGCCTCTTTAGCGGTGGCCAGATTGCATGAATAATTCCCACAAGTGATTGGGAATGGAATATTGGTTACCTTCTTTAAGGCATAGAATGCGTGCAGCTCCATTATCTTCTTGCAATATTCTAGGACAATTATCTTGTCCCCACAATGTTTGGCCAACAATTAGGATTTCCCAGAGAAGCCGATCACCCTAATGTATGTATGTTGTTGAAACTGTATATAGTAATGTTTGTAACTCAGGACCAAATTCATTGCCTCTGTGGATAGGTGGTATCCTGTGTCCCGGGTGGGTGTGAGTAGGTGGTAGTAAACAAAGGCATCATTTACCCAGCAAAAAATGGGGAAGCTGGCCTCCCATTGAATCTATGGGAAATGGTCCCAAGGGGCCTTCTGACCCGAGCTGATCATGAGTATGCCCTCTGTGAGTAACCCATTGGTGTGGGGCCATTATTGTGCCAAGGCCCAGAGAACATAGGAATTCATATAAAACTTCTTCTTGGCTAATTGAAGGAACTAGGAGTCCACATGGTTTGAGATTATGGTAGGCCAGTCAAAATATTCCTCGCCCATGCTGATACCCAGCAAAAAGTAATACATTCACCCAAAGAACTCTTGGGCATGTTGTTGCCCGAAGACCTGGCATAATGCTATCATCCCCATTGGGATGCTTTCCTTAAATTTGGCTCTGGGGATTTCTAGCTTCAACCTCTTGGGATCCCTTTTCGGGGTCTTGAGCCAATGATTGTTCATATATATATGGGCCGCCTCTTCCAACTGAGTGAATTTGGCCAAGGCATCTGACCAGGTGACTATAGCTAGTTTGTCAAATTGGGGGATCCCCAAGCCCCTTTGGAAAGTATCAGGGTCGAGGGACACCATGGGAGTAGGATACCCTATTGGCTTTGGGGCTGTGAGCATAACAGCCTGGATAGATGTGTTATAGTGCACTGCAAGTGTAACAATAAGCTTTGATGATAGCACTGAGCATAGGAAACAAGCTGCCTTGAGAATCCTAGAGTTCCCAATTTGAATGGCCAATGGATCTCCGGCCTATCGCTTAATGTACATAATCTTTACCAAGGCCTGCATTTCAGGCCACGTCTCGACATTGGTGTCGGTGATGAACTAGACTTTGGACTCAATCTTTGAGGCCATGATGACTCCATCTTTTATATATTTTAGGCTCATAGGTAGCTTCTCCAGAGCCTTCTCCATTTTAGACCTAACTGCTGCTCTAGTAACTGTCGTACAAGGTAGTTCAAGACTTTTAGGTGGTGAGGATGCAGAAGCTTCAGACATATTTGAAAGTTTGTTGTTTCGTAAACCTACAAGGCAAGGAGACCATTAGAATGTATAAATAAACAAACACTCTAGGGTCCAGAGATCTTATCATCATGGTGCTTGCTTCCCTTGAAAAGTTAGCTTAGTTCAAAAACTCTAGAAAGCATATATATATATATATATTGCGAACTTGGAAATTTAAACAACATCTGGGTCTGGGGAAGTCTCCTCACACTTAGTAAAAGTAATACATGGGTTGGGTGATGGTAAGAGACCCAGAGCTTGGGGAAGTAACCATTTGCAGGTGTGCACAAAAAGTGAGCCGTCAGACCCATGTGGTCGCCACGTAGGTGAGCAATAAATGGGAGTTATGGTGACGGCGGTGGAGCCAACTGTCTGAATGCATGAAAAGTGAAGGCCACTTGGACAAATTTAAATGTGTGCATGGGACATAAATGTAAGTTAGGATGGTTTACAGAGGAGAGAGAAAACCACTTGGTTGAAACCGGTCGAGAGCCAAGTTTCAACCAGGTGGTATTCTACACAGAGCGAGCTCGCAACTAAAAACCAGAAACAAATGCAACATGGAAAGCTTGCTAGACTACCAGGAAGAATACACATAGAATATACATCAAAGAAAAAGAGTAGATACATGCATACTATAAGGATACACAATAATATACATCAAATGTACAGATATACACAACACAGAGAAAATATTTATGAAAACTAGACAATGTACATATATTTACAACCTTTCTACACCATCTATGGACTATGCTAAATCTGCACAGAGGGCAGACAACCCTCTGGCAGAGCCGACCCACCAATGGGCAGCAAACCAGATAGAAACACAAGACAAAACAACAAAATGAAACAACGCAAAACCAAACAAAACTTAGAAAGTAGGAAAGCTGAGCGGAGAGAAGGCACCAACCTAAAAATGAAGAAGGGCAAGGAAAGGGAACTGCCAGGAATGCTCCACAATAGCTTCAATCGTCAGTTGATCACCACTTACCACCAAAAACAACTCACAAATGCTCAGACCAGCTTGGAATAGTTAGCACTGGATTATCGCTAAATCATTGTAAATCACTCTTAAATCGCTCTTAAATTGCTCAATTGTTTAATTGCAATAAATATGAAAATGACAGGTAACTTCTATTTATACCTGCAGTAAAAAGCAAGTTACCTTTCCTTTTGCAAACTCCAGATAGACAGACCTCCAGACTCTAGGCCTAGGGATTCCATGCGACAATACCTCCTTAAGGAAAGAAGACATCGCGATGAAGAATCCTGGAGTTCAGAATCTGGCAGCTGACAAAGGATGACCAACTCTGGGATTGGGCCCCAGAGACACGAGAGACCAACAAAACAAAACAACACCACAGGGAAGAAAACCCCAGAGAAGGAAAACAAAGAAAAATAAAGAAAAAGACAAGGCAAGAGCCAAAAGTAGAAAGAAAAAAAAGGGGGACCCAATATTTTGCACACAAAATGTAGGGACGGGGATGTAGGGCATAACAAATGGTGACTATCTGGGACAAATGTCATAGTGCATTCAAGAACTACAAAATCTCTAGTTAGAAAAATAGGAACAAATCATTACCTTGAAGCATCTTACTGGCAAAGAGTAGCATGTTTGAGAAAATCTGGCCATACATGATTTAACTTGTGTTCCTTTCATCAGTGGTGAAGTGTGTGCTTTGGAAGGAAATCAAGCTGATGACCTCTGGGAGAAGTAGAGAAGTGGCACTAAGTAGATCAGACCCCAAAGTCATTAGATTAGCTCGTTTCTCCTGGAGGTCAGAGTTTTGTCCCACTTCTTATTATTTTGTATGTTTCTGGGTGGGAGGGCGGTACTTCTTTCACCATCAAGCTGAAGCTTAGCTAATTTTAATGGCAGTACTTCTTTCACCCTTCCACCTATTTTTATATGTTGAATGGGGGAGAAAAACTCTGGACCTGGAAAGAATCCTTTTAAAATTTCAGACTTGGGTCAACCAACTAGTGCAACTGATCTACCCTTGATGTGTCTGATTACTTGTCCCTTATTTTGTTCACTGATTGCCAACTGTCCAGAAAGAAACCCGATGGAGATTGCTCATAATGCACTACAAAACCTGTAAAATAACTATGGAGAGCAGACTGATTCCGTCATGCTAATGGTAGATTCTTAAGTTCACCATACCACCAACACATCTCGGAGACCAGGTGTTATGCAAAGCATTCCAATCCTTACAAGTGACAGGACAAAACATCAGACCCTAAGAAAATACAAGAAGATGAAAACAACCAAGGAAAAAGATGGTCCCAGAGGATGGCCAGCAAGACTACTTACAAGGCGAGGTACTTCCCAACAAGGCACTGCAAAATAAATATTTACAAGCCAAGAACTTTACATAAAATACAACTTTGGGCAAACCCACCTTATTCAAAATAATGTTTCAGAAACTAGCCATTGACGGGCAATGGGACAGGTTCTCTAGTCATGGTGTTAAGGTAGTAGGTATTTTCCCCATAGATCTCTGATATTAAGTATGGCTCAAGCTAGAGCCATTGGAACTTGGTGTGCTTGCCTTTCTTTTCTCGGGCCTTGTCCTACAGTAGGACCAAGTCTGAAATCTAAAAAAGCCTTGTATTGGGCGTTGCGGTCAAACCATCATTTTACCACTACTTATTGACACATGAAATGTTTAAGGGCTGCGTCTCACTATTCTTCCATCCACACCAGATTTAGGAGCCGAACCTCCACGATGTTATCCTTAGTTGCCAAATTTCTACATAAACTGCAAAGCTGGGATCTGTAAGTTGATTGGGAACACTAGGTTCTGGCCATAAACCAGATGGAATGGGGACATTCCCAAGGTGGCCTTATTTTAAATGCAATCCACCCAGAGGGTGAATCTCAACTTTTGGTGCCAATCCTGAGGATTCTGTTCTAGCAGGTGTTTGATCACCTCAAGTAGATTTTTATTCGTCGATTCAACAACACCATTCCCCTGGGGGTAATAGTTGTTGGAAAACTTGAGGGCGATCTTCTGATTTTAGGTCCACTCAAGTAATTATGCTAAAGAAAATGCTGGACCATTGTCACATACTAGAGAAAAGGGCATTCCAAACCTTGTGATGATGTTTTCTTTTAGGAATTTAATAACTACGTCCACTGTGTTATTCTTGCAAGGTATAGCTTCGGACCACCGGGTGCAGTAATCAGTAGCAATTAGGATGTGTCGGTGGTTGGCAGATGAGTTGGGGTTGATTTCCCCATTGAAGTCAAATGTCCATTGGGTGAAGGGCCTAGCCTCAAAGACTGGTTATAAAGGCATAGTCGGGTTACCCTCACGATGCGCCATGGTTTGGCAAGTATGGCATTTCCAAACATGAGTGTAAACATCTTTAAATATATAGGGCCAATAGTATCCATCCTGAAGGATTTGATGGGTGGTGGCATCGGCTGAGCCATACCCAGTTCCAAACTACCTGTGCAATTCAATGATCATCTTCGCAGCTTGGTCCCAGTCAATGCACCGAAGGTACACTCCCTCATAGTTCCTTCGGTAAAGCGTGGAGTTTTTTATCATGAAGTGAGCACTTTTCATCTATAGGGCATGATGTTTATTAGGAGGTAACCCTTCCGAGCATTTTTTATTCAGTAGTAGATATACCAGATCGGTATACCATGAGTCTCGAGTGATGGACTCCACTATATAAGTCTAGCATTCTATGTGGGGAGTCTCTTCTTCCATCACTCGACTTAGTCCCTGGCCTTGGACTATCTTCATGGGATACATTTCTAAGTCATATTCCTGGAGGATGGCTATCTATTTCCCCCATCTTTCACCCAACTCACTTTGCATCAGCAAAGACTTCACAGCCTGGTCCGGGATGATAGCATGCACCTTGCTCTGGAGAATATAATGCTGGAATTTCTTTACGGCGTGCACAAGAGAAAAAGCCTACTTTTCCAATGATGAATACTATACTTTGGCATTCTTGAAGGGGGAACTCATGAAAGCTATTGGTCATTCTTCCCCTTCAACTTTTTGAGTCAACATCGCCATGACAGAATGTGGCGAAGCAAAGGAGTAAATGTAAAATGGAAGGGAGTAGTCCAGACTAGCCAAAATAGGTGCCTCCGTTATTGTTTGTTTGATCTGGGTGAATGCCTACTTTGCTTCAGGACTCCACTCAACCTTGGTATCCTTTTTCATCATTTTATTCAGTGGTTTGACTATCTCGGTGAATCCAGTGATGAACTGTTGGACAAAATTGATCTTTCCGAAGAAAGATGACATCTTTTTCTTACTGCCAGGAATTTATAGGTTTAGCAACACTTCAACTCTCTCAAGGTCATTGGATATGCCCTTCTTGGAGACAATATGCCTGAGCAACTTCCCTTTTGTGACCCTGACTATGCACTTCTTGGGGTTGAGGGATATTCCATACCAGTGACATCTCTCACAAATCTGAGAGAGGTGGGCAGAATGTTTACGCCTATCCTGGGAAAATATGGTCAAATCATCCATGTAGATGATTATACACCAATTCACAAGGCCTTTGCATGCGATGTCCATAGCCTTTTGAAATGTGGCACCTACATTAATTAAGCCAAAGGGCATCCTCCTGTATGCAAACATTCCCCACTTAGTTGTGAACGTTGTTTTCTCTCAATCTTCGTACTTAACCATGATTTGGTTATACCCAGAGTACCCAACCAAGAACGACATCATTTGGGATCTATTTACTATCTGCAACACCTCATCCAATGAGGGGAGAGGGTGATTATCCTTCTTGGAGGCTCTATTTAGGTTTCAAAAATCCATGGCAAGGCAAATTTCATCACTCTTCTTCCTCATAGGGACCAAATTGGCAACCCACGTAGTGTGCCAGATTGGAAAGATTATTCAGGCTGACAGTAGTTTTTCCACCTCTTGACGAATTAGAGGTTCCATTAGTGGGTTGACCGGTCATTGATTTTGCTAAAAAGGCTTAGCATCAGGTTTCAAGGGGATGGTCTGAGTCATAATAGATGTGTCGTATATTTTCAAATCCTCGTATCTCCATGCAATCATGTCTATGTATTCTTAGAGAACTGTGAGAATCTTCTCCTTCTCCTAAGGGAAGCAAGAGGTGTCAATGTGTATCATCTTTTCTTCACTAGGCTAGCTGATGTTTACCTTTTCAAACTTTCCTCCCTCATAAGAGGATGACATCTTTTCTCAGCCCCGTGGGTCTGAGTCAAAGATTTGTTCAAGCGCAATCATTCCCTTCAGGATGGTGTTAGTGGGTAGGTCCATGATCCCATCTTCTTCATCACCCTGTCTAGTATCATCATGGTCTCATTCCTCCACTATCTGGTCCTTAAAGACACCAACATTGGCCATGAAGGCTAGGATATGTTGATCATCCTCAAAGATTTGAAAGTGGGTGAAATTATCTAGAATGGATAGGGTGGGGATCATCTCAACTAAAAATCTCTGCAGTTGCGAGCCGGCCATGGGCTCAAGTGTGCTGGCAGAAATAGCAAGGGCATCTGGGACATAATTCCATCGCTGGGGAATAAGATCAATGCCAAATGCATCAAAATATTCAATAAGGCTCCAAGCTCGATTGCAGTATGCGGCCAACCTTTTGTCATGACATGTATAGTGACTCTGGACCTATTTGAGAATCAACTCTGAATGACCCAAAGCCTAGAGGTGGGTGACTCCTCTCCTTAACACGAATAAGAGTCCAAGGACCAGAGCCTCATACTCCATAACATTATTGGTGCAATTGAACTATAGTCTATACGATGCAAGGAAGGATTTCCCTCATAGGTTGATTAATTCTACCCCAGCCCTGTAGCCTTGTTTGGATCGAGACCTGTCGAACTTGAGGGTCCACAAATCATTACTTGTGTTCTGGAGCTGGGTAGTGGGAGTGGCCTTTGGATTTCTTATGGGAGACTTGGGAGGATCTTCCTCCTGCATAGTTGGCATATGGGTGGGGTTTACCTCTGGAGGCATTTGAAATTGAGGTTCTCACGGAAATGGCACCAAAGGAGTGCTTCCAGTAGGAAAACTAGGCTTCGGGGAATCAACTGCATGTTCTTTATTCTGGAAGGCATTGATGTGCCAGGTAGTGATGGAAAGGTAGATTCCCCACTCTAGCTCTAAATGTTTCTGATAGTGCACTTCACACCAAGTACCAGACAAGAGTGTAGCAGGGGTCACTATGACACCCTGAGAGTCAACTTCAGCCCTCAACTTTTCTTCTAGGTCCTGGGTTCTCTGTAGAACTACCGGATCCTCCCCAGGGGTTAAATTGAATGTTAAGATTTCAAAGGGTTGGTACACCCTAGGGGAAGTCTCAGAGAAGAAGACCTCACTAACCCTCCCAACTTTGGTAAGGGCCTGCTTCATTCCGGGTTCACTTCCAACCCAGATCTTGTTTGATTCTCCTTCCTAGTGAGCCATAAGTGGGAGAAGTCGGTCGATAAGTATCCGTTCAAGGACTTAGACCAATTCTAACTTAATAACATCCCATAAGTCTCTGGGATGTCCACCACTTAGATATCAATTATGCTAGCTATCATGGGGTCCTCGATAAGATGTATCCAGATGTTATTCAATTCCCCCACCATTTTCACAGCAGTCTTATCCAATTGAATCACTGCACCGTTAGATGGGGTGGGATAGAATTTGAGCTTCTGGCATATGGAAAGGGGCATGATGTTTCCCAAAGCTCCAGATTCTACTAGGCAGTTGTGTATATTTTTTCCTTGGATATTCAAACCTAGTAGGAAGGGAGGATCTTCATTGTTTCCGCAGAAAATAGCCATGTTGGCATCCTCAAAAGAGACAATCTTGGGTGGGCGACTGACAACTTCCAAGTTTCCCAAGAGCTTCAGAAGAGAATTCTTCTACTCGAGACAATTTAGAAAAACCTCCATCAGGGTCATGGAGGTGGTGGTCTTCTCTAACGCCTTTGTGATGTCAAATCTTCCTCTTGGGAATTGGTGACTTCCCTTGGCAAGGTCTTTCACTTGGTTAGAGCTAGAACCTTTTAGAGGAGCGGGCTGATCAGTTTCATTATCCTGGGGAGGAGTGTCCCTGGTGGGAGGTGTAGGTGTGTAAGCTAGTCCTTTACCAGTTTGACTCTGAGTATTGTATGGATTCCACAGGTTGGTGAAGGCATTGGCCTCAGAGGGAGGGATCGATTCATTAAAGAATCCTTGCAATTTGGATTCTTCTTCATCTTTCTTGGAAGTTCCAAAGAAGATGGTATCATAGGTGAAGGCACTGTGGGTTGACTCTTGCATAGGAGGCTCTGGGGGAGTAGCATCATGTGATTGTTGTCTGTCCAATTGGGAGATCATGATGACCTTCTCTAGCGTGGCACAATTTACCTCATTGTGGGAGCCTGTGTTGTGCAATCTACACCAATTGGTCATGGGCTGGAAGTCTGTGACTGGTGTGAAATGTGATGGTCCAACACCACTTTGATTGGCATTTTAGTTCAGAGGTGGGCCTCCAGTGTTCGCGTTATTGTTCCATTGTTGTTGATTGGGCTGAGGCTTGTTGTTGAAGTTTCTTCCCCTGACATTGTTGTTTCATTGGCCGGAGAAGATATTCCCTCTCTGGGAATTAGAATTCTGGGATACATAGGACCCCACCTTCAGCTAACCCATGTCCATAGTGAGGGTAGAAAACATTCGCTAGAGAGATTCGACATCGGCGGTCAACTGAGTGTTTGCATCACAATGTGATGATTGTTGTTGTTGGTTTCTCGAGAAGGCAGAAGTATTCATCAGAGTAAAGGGAGGCAATCCTCCAGCTGTGGATGACTAAAAGAAGGGAACTCTGGGTGGTTGTGTCTGAATTTGTTATGCCTACTGTGGCTGGTTCCAAGGGAAAACTTCTAGACCCGGTATTGACTAAGTCTGTGATGGGTAAACATACCTGGCCTGTTGATCTATTGGTGGTGGCAGGGGATTCATTGCCATCATGGGGGAACCTATTTCCAAATTGGGGTTATACCCCCTGGCATATGCTATTCCACCAGGGATCATGTTAAAGGGTGTGCTCTACCCAATCCCACCCAGGGATTTGTTGAGGTCACGGGACAGTTCTAAGGCTAATTTGTAAACTTTTGCCAAAGTGTCTCGGTTGCCCATGGTGGTTGTTCTCCAAAGGAGAGTGGCAACGAAGCGGTCCATCACATTGAGATAAGTCTGTATGGTTACTTCCAGGGATCGAATGAAAGGGCCTGTGCACCACTTCAAGGCACACTAGAATCGATGGTTAAATGCTACAAGAGGTTCATTGGGTTCCTTTCTAATGGAGATGAACTGGCTATGGGACCAAGCTAGGTCCACATGTACGCTGAAGGAAGCCAAGAAGGTGTCCTCCATGTCCTGCCAACTATTGATGGAGTTGGTGGGAAGGTTTAGATACTAGTTTAGTTCACCCTGCCCTAGGGAAAAGGGAAACATCCAGGTCACAACATCTTCATGTTGGATCTAGTGTTGGTTCATGGCGTCCTTGTATGCCTATAAATGTTCTTCTATAGTTCATGAGCCTAAGTGCTCATATCATAGGCAAATCTTCTCTGGGTGTGAGGGTAAGTCGTTGATTGCACTTGGAAAAGTTCCCATAGGGGACCCACTGTTACCGAAGTATGTAGCCATCTGGGGAACTAGATTTTGAATAGTTTGAGCGCTTGTTCCTTGGATTGTCTAGGAGGTTTGGGTATTCTGTGGTGTACTAGACCCCTAAACAATAGTGGCTAGCATGGTTTTTACAGTCTGTTTCTTTTGGGTAGGAGGCTTGAGTTCAACAAACCTTCCGGGGTTTGGGGCTGACCTGAGGACCCTCTCAAATTTCACAAGGGAGAAAGACCCAACCCACTGAAGGCTTGAATCCTAAAACTATGGCTTGGAGAACCCTTAGAAGATGTAAAATCAGAATCCTGAGAGGGGGACAAGTTCATGCCCTCCTTCTAGCACCAGCTTCTGTTGATGGGGGTTTAGTGATCGGGGTCCGCCAATAGGTGTAAGTTATCACCGGGTATCGGAGTACCACCCAACTTCTCTTACAAAGGTTGTCTGGGGAAATGAGATTCCCTAGGCCTCCAAGAACTTGGGTGTCAAGTCTCCACGGTGTAGGGCTCAGTTGGGAGATGTGACTTTTTTCGAGGGGAATAGCTAGTTTCTTCAACTCGTTCTCTCTAAAAATTCAGGAAGGTGAGGTTTCTCCAAGAATTCTATATTTAGCAAATAAATCAAAAAAGATCCTGCAAGGTTAGAAGTATTCCATCTACTTATAGTTATGTTTAAATATTCAATACATCGATAATGCTATAATATGCTACACTAAATACTAAAGAAATACAAAACCATAAGTTCATATTTAATCAGTAGCAAGGGAAAGGAGGTCGTTAATCTACTTAAAATATCAGAGCAGAAGACATGAAGAACATTAAACATAAAATACCATTAACTTGGAAGATAAAGTGCCAAAAACATCATTGCAAGAGCCATCTCTTCTTCATTAACATTCCTTCTAGCAAGCACTGGTGCGTGGTACAATGGTGGATCCAAGGGAGCATCTAACTATTGAAATCCTTAAAGACCAAGGAGCATTGAGCTCTGCAATTGAAATGAAAATACTGCTTCTCTATTACTATGGAATGCAAAATCATCAATTTCTATGACCCTTGGAAAAGGGCCAGACTTATAATTTATACACATTTTATTCTAACCCTAACCCTAACCCTATTTTACATTCTACCATAAAATAGATTATCCAGTGGTTGGTAATACCTACACCAGTTTATAAAATACCTCGAGACGGAGAAGGTCTGACATGTTAGAAGAATGACACAAGAAGATGGAGTGGAAGAATCAGCCTCGAGAAGAGAGCCGAGAAAGAGAAGGAAGAAATTGGATCCCCTGGGAATCGAGGCAACATGCCTCATAAATGGGAAATGCGGCACCCTGTCTCCAATGTGCCAGGTGTATATCCAAAGTGGTGCCTCAAGAAGACCATTTGTCAGAAGACCAACTGTCGATCTGACATGCCTTGATGTAGCCAACTACCCTCTGACAATCTTCATTAACCACTTTTGAGAGTGACCAATGGGCCTTGGGGACTGGGACATAGATCACTCGAAAGAATACAAAATTTAGGATCTAGGACTCTGGGATCCAGGAACTTACATTCTGAAAGAATAAAGAATACAAAATGCTTGGGTTTTCCCCAGCCTCTGGAGAAACTTTATTTTTGCTTGTTATCATTGAAGGTTTGGAGGAGGTGGGAGATTCCATCCTCATCAATCTCTTTGAGGCTGGACTGCTGGTATTTGGCCACCTCGATCTGTTCTCCTAGCTCTAGAACATCCCTTTTGAATTCATCGGCCATTTTTGCCGCATCATGACCACTAAGAATCATGCAAGTCAGTCTTTCCATTTGAGTTCCATCCACTCCCTCTGGGGATTGATATCTTGACTCCATTAGTTCACCAAACTTCCCCAACATGTATTCCTTTAGCGTGCATGTGTTAGTGCTGAATGGGTCAGCTCCAGAGACCTTCATGACAAAAGCCTTATACAAATTCAAAGAATATTGGACCGCATTGATTTTATCATGTAGATTCCCCACCAATTTCTTGAGCACCTCCAATGTGAGGTCAAGTCTGGAGTGTTGGGTCCTCAAAAAATCAAATGATTCTTCTCCTAGAATCCTAGACTCAAAGTCCATTTCCTCCCTAAGACCAAGGAGTTCCTCAATTTCTACCTTCCATGCTTCATAATTTTCCATATCACCCTCCCATATGTTAATAATAGTTTCTGCCTGATGCAGAATACATTGGGCCATGTACAAGTTTGGGAGGGTGGATACCAAGAAGCGTCAGGTGTTTCCTATTTGCAGAGCGACCCATTCATCAACCACTTGGGCCTTCTTCTTCATTTCTCACAGGGAGTCTATGTCGCTCTGTGGTAATGGTGCATCAGATATGGAGGCCTTCAAAGGAATGGCACTGATAGGTCAGGACAGCTCAATTAGCAATCCCATAAGGTTTGTTGTCTTCTCCTTTTCCACTTTGAGCCTTTGGGCCTCCTTTTTGTAACTGGCCTCCACGGCTCTGGTTACCTCTTTCAAAAGGTTCACCTCACCCTATTTTCCTCTTTTTCCCAGCGATATCGCTGTGATATCATAATCTCTGGCTTCAACAGTTTCCTCATCAGCATCTAGGGGAGGTGTGGCCACAACTACAACTGTTTCTCTGCCCGGCCCAGTTCAAAGAGTATGAACCGTCTGGGGTTTCTTAGCCTTTGGTCAATTCTAGACCTAAGCCATCATCTTGGCCAAGGAGAGATGAGCTCTGGGGGTGGATGGAGCCTTTCTTTTCTTGCTTTTGACCAACCACTAAGGTGGTAGGGGTGGCTTATTTGCCAAAGTTTATTCTTTAGGTTCTTCCCTGTTATCTTGCTACTGCTACTCCTTAGTGGTGTGGGTCTCACCTGGTTCCTTCTCTTCATCTTGGGCTTCATCAAAAATATTTTCCCTGGTGACGTTTATTTCTTCTGCCTTGTCCTTTATATCTTTTGCTTCGTCTGGACCCTCATTGGTTGTCCCAGGGGTTTCTTCCTCTTGTCTCTCTTCTTGTTCCTCGGCCTCTGTCACCAGGATTTATTCTTCCATTGGTATATCCTTTGGTAATGGGGGAGGTATTGGGCCAAGATTTAATGTTGGAGCTGCAGTTATTACCTGCCCAAAGGTTTCTCTAGGGAGTGGCACTTGGAACATGGCGGCTGAGGTTACAGTTGCTCCCATAGCTCTGGTTCCCTCAGTGGATGCCATTTGTTCACTCTGCTTTTGTTGGTCCACTCCTGTATTTTGTATCTCTGGAACCTCGGAGGCAATTTCTTGCTCTGTTTCCTTCTATTCTTCGATCTCCTCTTCCTGCTCCTGCATAGGTTCTTGTTCTAAAGCCTCTTCTTGCACTGGGATTTCAGCTTATGTTTGCTCGATGTCCCCCTGTAGATTCTTGAACTCATTGATTGTAAAAACATCATCAAACTCATCTTGTGGGGGAGGTTTGGTGGGGACATCGGCAAGCTCTGGTTCCTTTTCTGGCTCCGGGGAGTCACAAGAAAGGATCTCAACTTGTGGGATCTAGGGCATCCCCAAATCTGGCTCTGCCTTGGGCTTTTGGTTAAACCTCTTCTTTCTCCTAGTAACTAAGGGAGGCCCTACATCTCTTATTGCTGGTTGCTCTACCAGATCCACCCCTATTGCCTTAACCATCAAGGATGCTAGTGAAGGGGAGGAGGGAGAAAGAATTGGTTTGGCCATAAGTATCAGAGTAGCCAGCCGTGTGATTAGATTCTCCCACATTTGCTGGTAAGCTGCTACTGATTGTTTTATTTGTTCTTTAATGGGGACTTCTCACGAGGTTGGAGTTGTTTCTATTGTTTTTCCCTTATCTACTCCATGTAAAGAAGTCCCAGGCCCCAGGGATAACTTTGGTATAGGTTGGGCCACCCGACAGACACTCCCAGGGCACACCTTGAAATAGAGGTGGCTATGTTCCAATATATTGTTAGTGAACTCTTCAATTGTGGGCCCTTCCTGGGCATCCCAGTTCACTGGTGGAAGAGCCAATTTATCGATCCCTTTTGCCTTGTACTGGGGATCTACCATGGAGCTGGTGTTTGAGAAGTCTTCCAGGAATCTCTGGAGCTTCAATCTTTCCATCATTCCTACGGTCATTCTGACATAATGCCACCCCCGGACTTCCACATCGTCTTGACAATCTTCCCAGAAGTCCTCTATGTGATATTGAAGGGGCTCTGATGCCCGGAGAAGTGCCATTGAAATCTTTCCATGTGGATCAAACTATTTCTGTGTTAAGTAAAATTCTGCCAGGTTATAGCATTTAAGCTCATTATCTACTTCTTTAGCTGTGGCCAGACTGCATGAATAATTCCCACAAGTGATTGGCAAAGGAATATTGGTTACCTTCTTCAAGGCATAGAATGCATGCAGCTCTATTATCTTCCTGCAATACTCTAGGAGAATTATCTTGTCCCCACAATGTTTGGGCAACAAGTAGGGTTTTCCAGAGAAGTCGGTCACCCTAATGTATGTATGTTGTTGAAACTGTATATAGCAATGTCCATAACTCTGGACCAAATTCATCGCCTCTGTGAATAGGCGATATCCTACGTCCCAGGTGGGTGTGAGCAGGTGGTAGTAAATGAAGGCATCATTTACCTGACAAAAATTGGGGAAGCTGGCCTCCCATTGAATCTGTGGGAAATGGTCCCAAGGGGCCTTCTGACCTAGGTCGATCCCGAGTACGCCCTTTGTGAGTAACCCATTAGTGTGGGGCTATTTTTTTACCAACGCCAAGAGAACATAGGAGGTCATATTAAACTTCTTCTTCTTGGCTAATTGAAGGAACTGGGAGTCCACATGGTTTGAGATTATGGCAGCCCAGTCAAAATATTCCTTGCCCATGCTGATACCCAGCAAAAATTAAGACATCCACCCAGAGAACTCTCAGGCATGTTGTTGCCTGAAGACCCGACATATTGCTATCATCCCCATTAGGATTCTTTCCTTAAATTCAACCCTGGGGATTTCTAGGTTCATCCTCTTGGGATCCCTTTTCGAGGTCTTGAGCCAATGATTGTTCATATATATACGGGCCGCCTCTTCCAACTTAGTGAATTGGGCCAAGGCATCTGACCGGGTGACTACAATTGGTTTGTCAAATTGGGGGATGCCCAAGCCCCTTTGGAAAGTATCAGGGTCGAGGGACACCATGGGAGTAGGATACCCTATTGGCTCCAAGGCTGCTAGCATAACAGCCCAGATAGATGTGTTGTAGTGCACTACAAGTGTAAGAATAAGCTTCGATGATTGCACCGAGCATGGGAAACAAGCTGCCTTGAGAATCCTGGAGTTCCTGATTTAAATGGCCAATGGATCTTTGGCCTATCATTGAATGTACATAATCCTTACTAAGGCCTACATTTTGGGCAATGTCCTGATGCTAGTGTCAGTGATGAACTAGACTTTGGACTCAATCTTTGAGCCCATGATGACTCTGTCTTTTACATATTTTAGGCTCATAGGTAGCTTCTCCAGAGCCTTCTCCATTTTAGACCTAACTACTGCTCTGGTAACCGCCGTAGAAGGTAGTTCCGGACTTTTGGGTGGTGAGGATGCAAAAGCTTCAAACATATTTGAAAGTTTGTTTTTATGTAAACCTGCAAGGCAAGGTGACCTTCAGAATGTATAAATAAACAAACACTCTGGGGTCTGAAGATCTTACCATCGTGGCGCTTGCTTCCCCTGAAAAGTTAGCTTAGTTTAAAAACTCCATAAAGCATATATATATATATTGTGAACTTCAAAATTTAAACAACATCCAGGTCTGGGGAGGTCTCCTCACACTTAGTAAAATCAAGACATGGTTGGGTGAAGGAAAGAGACTCAGAGCTCGGGGAAGTAACCGTTGGCAGGTGTGCATAAAAAGTGAGCTGTTAGACCCATGTGGTCGCCACGTAGGTGAGCAATAAATGAGAGTTATGGTGACAGCAGCGGAGCCAACTGTCTGAATGCATGAAAAGCGAAGGCCACTTGGACAAATTTAAATGTGCGCATGGGACATAAATGTAATTTAGGCTAGTTTATGGAGGAGAGAGAAAACTACTTGGTTGAAACCGGCCGAGAGTCGAGTTTCAACCAGGTAGTATTCTACATAGAGTAAGCTCGCAACTCAAAACCAAAAACAAACACAGCATGGCGAGCTTGCTAGACTACCAGGAAGAATACACACAAAATATAAATCAAAGCCAAAGACTACATACATGCAGACTGGAGGGATACACAACAATATACATCAAATGTACACATATACACAATGCAGTGTAGATATTTACAAAAATTAGACAATGTACAGGTATTTACAACCTTTCTACACCATCTACAGACTATGCTACATCTTCACAGAGGGAAGACAACCATCTGGCAGAGTCAAACCACCAACGGAAGACAAACCAGAAAGAAAC
Source organism: Thuja plicata (assembly GCA_018584345.1). NCBI lineage: Eukaryota > Viridiplantae > Streptophyta > Pinopsida > Cupressales > Cupressaceae > Thuja > Thuja plicata. The sequence goes on from MU223423.1 coordinate 7,015,985, forward strand.
AAAAGACAAAACAACAAAACAAAACAATGCAAAACCAAACAAAACTAGAAAGCAGGAAAGCCGAGTGGAGAGAAGGCACCAACTAGAAAATGAAGAAGGGAAAGGAAAGGGAACCACCATGAATGCTCTGTAATAGCTTCAATCATCAGTTGATCACCACTTACCACCATAAACCACTCACAAACACTCAAACCAGCTTGGAATAGTTAGCACTGGATTATCGCTAAATCATTATAAATTGCTCTTGAATCACTCAAGTGTTTAATCGCGGTAAATGTGAAAATGACTGGTAACTTCTATTTATACCCGCAGTAAAAAGAAAGTTACCTTTCCTTCAGCAAACTTTGGACAAACAAACCTCTGGACTCTGGGCTCGGGGATTCCATGTGACGATACCTCCTTAAGGAAAGAAGACATCATGTCAAAGAATCTCGGAGTCCAGAATTTGGCTCCCAACAAAGGATGACCAACTCCAGGACTGGGCCCCAGAGACATGAGAGACCAACAAAACAAAACAACACTACGGGGAATAAAACCCCAAAGAAGGAAAACAAAGAAAAAAAAAAGAAAAAGACAAGGCAAGAGCCAAAAGCAGAAAGCAATAAAAAGGGGGACCCAACATTTTGCACACAAAATGTAGGGATGGGGATGCAGGGCATAACAAGATTCTCTATGAATAAAGTTTTGGCATTGGGTTGCAGTGAGGTGAGGAGATATGATAGCATTTTGTAGGTAAGCTTGGATATCATGGTACCACAGGGACTGGGGACCAACCAAGACACATACATGATTCAATTCATCATTCTCATAAGTGGGAGCATGTAGTTTCTCAACTAAGAATTTGTATTGTGTAGACTCATGAGAAATCTCTCAAAGGGAGACAATTGTGTCCATTGCATCAGCAGTTTTTTTCTACAAGTGTAGTACTTGTGTTATCTATAAGTAGCAGAAATGTTCTTTCATCTTGTCGACCATCTGCTTATATGGCATCAATTTTTCATCTTTAGTTTGATATTCATTGAGAAACTTCTTGATGATGAGTTGGGAATCACCAAAGACATTTAGAGTTATGATGTTCCATTCTATAGCCATGCGGAGTCCTGCAATTAGTGCCTCATATTCTGCAATGTTGTTCATGCAAGGAAATCCCAATTTAAGTGACATAGGGATGTAGTCACCTTGAGGTGTGACAAAAAGTATTCCTTCCCCTGAACCATGATCTATGTAGGACCCATCAAAGTAGAGTTTCCAAGTTGGTTGTTCTTCTATCATGTACCAATGCTCATTTGGAAATTCTATGACCAAAGGATATGCATCTACCAATGGGACTTCTACTAGCTGATCAACGATGACTTGCCCTTTAATGGCTTTTCTATCGACATATTAAATATCAAACTCACTTAGAAACATAAACCATTTTTCCATTCGACCTATGAGCATAGTCTTGGAGAGTAGATACTTGAGAGGATCCACCTTTGAAATGAGATTAGTTGTATGACTAAGCATATAGTGGTGAAGTTTTTTAGTGGCGAAGACCACTTCTAGACATGCTTTTTCCATAGGTGAATAGTTGAGTTCATAACCCACTAAGGTCCAACTGATGTAATAAATATCTCTTTCTTTACCCTCATCATCCAACTGAGTGAGAAGTGCCCCTAGTGTTGTGGTAGTAGTAGAAATATATAGGATGAGTGGTCGGCTAGGTACAGGTGGTACCAAGATGGGTGGATTAGCCAAGTATTCTTTGATCTTGTCAAAACTCTTTTGACACTGAGGATCCCACTTGAAAGTGTTATCTTTTTTCAGGAGATGAGTGAATGGTTTGCACTTGTATGCTAGTTGAGAGATAAAGCAGTGCACAGATTGTAATTTTCCTTGGAGGCTGTGCAATTGTTGGAGTGTCTTCCATGGAGGCATCTCTATGATAGCTTGTACTTTATTTGGATCTATTTCAATGCTTTGTTTGGATACAATGAACCTAAGGAGTTTTCCTGATGTGACCCCAAAGACACTTCTTAGGGTTGAGCATTAAGCAGTAGTGTCCAATCCTGTCAAAGACACATTCCAAAACATTGAGGTGATCTTCCCTTTTAACGGATTTTGCCAAGATGTCATCTACATAGTCTTTAAGAATCTTGTGAATCATGTCATGAAAAATTAAAGTCATGGCCCTTTGATAGGTCACCCAACATTTTTCAAGCCAAAAGGCATCATGTTATAGTAGAAGGTGCCCCAGGGGGTAGTGAATGTTATCTTGTGCTAATATTCTTCTACAATACGGATCTGATTATATCTGAAAAATCCATCCATGAGTGACAACATCTCATGTCCTAGTGTGATATCCACGATCATGTCTATGTTTGGCAATGGGAAATCATCCTTGGGACATGCCTTGTTGAGATCTCAAAAATTTGTACTTATCCTGATTGAATTATCAAGTTTAGACACTGGCACCATGTTAGAAATCTAGTCAGAATAGTCAATGGGGAAGATGATCTTGGCTTGGAGCAACTTCTCAAGCTCTGCTTTGACAAGTAGTGCCACTTTAGGGTGCATCTTTCTGAGCTTTTATTTGATAGGTTTGATTTTTGGATCCACTGCAAGATGGTGAACAACTAGGTTGGGGTCTAATCCTGGCATGTGGGAGTAAGACCATGGAAAATTATTGATGGATTCCTTCAATAAAGTGACAAGATCACTTTCTTTTGCTTCATTCAGAGATGATGCTATGTATTTGATGGTGGGATTCTCATTGGTACCCAGGTTGACAGGTTTTGTTTCTTCAATGAGAATCGATGACTTCTCAGGCCTGTAATCTTGGATTAGGGGAAGAGGAGAATCTTCATTCTCTGGCACCTCAGAGAGGTTTTCACCAAGGGATACGCCCTTTTTTCACTATTTTAGGATCAGATAGCGCCCTAGAAGGGTTTTCACTAGGGGATCAATTTTTCTCTTTTTTATTTTTGTTTTCTTCTTCATTTTTGTGGTTGAAGGTTTCCTCTTCCCCAAAGTACACCTTTGGGTCTAGTTTGTAGACATATGCTGAGTCTTGCCCCTAGTCATTGCTTTGCTTAATTGCTCCCATAAAGCTTAGGAGCGCGTCCTCAATTTGGAACTCGTCAACATGCATGACACTTGGTTGGTCCCATTCTATGAGTTCAGGATGGCGTAGGGGAAGGTCAATGAAGAGAATGGAAAGTTGGTGTAGGACAAAATTTCCTGGGAAGGTTTCATCATCAAAGACATTGTCATAGGCTCTCACAACTTTCTCTTCTGGGATATCTTCGATGTCAGTGATTTCACCCAGGGATGGACAAGAAGCAAAGATGTTTTCATTGGTGCTCCCATTCATGTCAGAGCCCATGCCAAGGCCTAGGTTATTTTCTAGTTGGGTAGGTATAATAGGATCTTTCATTCCTTGCTCTTCATAACCAAGGCCACCTCCTTGGTAGTTCCATTTTCTGTCACCAGTTTGTGAGTTGCGGGGTACTTATCTTTGAAGTAATTGAGGCGACTTGTCTCCTTGGGTGGTGGATCTTTATAGAGCCATTGGTTGATGTTTGGTGTCATTTCCTAGCTAGTCAAAGTACCCTTTGAGATAAAAGTGGTAGAATCAAATTATAATGCCTTGGTTGTCTCTGGTTCTGTCTTGCTTAGATTAGGTCAGTGGCCTTGAGTGTGTAGATCAATTGGCAGTGCTCCAACTACGAAGGCATCAGATAAACTATACTCACCACAACCTTTGTTGTTGATCTTGACCATGGATAAGGTGGAAGAGAGGATTGTTTCTCGGTCTGAATGGGTTTGAGATGAACTAGTGATAGAGGTACCAATATTGATCCCAGGATAATGATAGAAATGTGGAAAGGATGTTTCCAATGCATTGCAGTATGCGAAGGGCTTGGGGTCTGTATGGATGGTGATATCAGTGTCGTTATATGGAAAGTTGATAAATTGATGGTAGGTGGAGGGGATGGCCTACATAGAATGAATCCATGGGCGTCCAAGGAGGATGTTGAAGGGAAGGACAAGATCAAAAACATGACATAATTTATCCTGGATAACTGGGCCCACTTGAATGGGAAATGATATGGTGCCTTCAAAAGTATGCTCTAGATTGTCATATGCCTTTATTGTGATGACATCATTTGTTATATCAGCTTCAGTGCAACCCAACTATTTTATGAATTTTAGAGTACACAGGTTTGGGACCAAACCATTATCTATCATGACCCGTTTAATGGAAAAATATTTAACCATGACAGCAATACGGAGTGGGAGATTATGATCAGTTTCTTCTGAGGGTACATCTGTTGGTTTAAAAGAAACCCCACAAGATTCAAATAGGTGTTCGACAAGGTTCTGGAATTCAGTGAGGTTGATGTCACTGGTAACATAGGATTCTTGCAAGACTTTATTAAGGATCTCTTGAAAGGTGGGTGATGTGCGGAGAAGATCTAGGATGGAAATTTGGGATGGAGTATTCCCTAGGTGTTCCAAAATATTGTATTGGGTCCCAACAAATGGGGTGGGACCGGCACCTACAACTGTTATCCTACCTCTACGAGTAGTGATTATGCATTGGTTATCAGCATCCTTGACATGGATGACATTGATAGAGGACTGGACTTGGGATATGTAGCCGATGAGATTATCGTAGTTGATATAGGCATTCATATAATCTTTTCTGTCAGTATTTTTTCCTTGCTTACCCTTCCCCTGGTCAGAGGACTAAGTAGGATATCCTGGGCCCGTACCTGAAGTGTGTTTAGGGAATGCATTTTGATAAATTTTAAGGCCTGTGTTTGGCGATGATTGGGCAAGAGATTCCACTTTGATCTATTCATGGTCGATGAGATCCTAGATGTAATGTTTTAGCTTCATGCATTTGAGAGTGGTGTATCCCTTAACATGGTGGTATTCATAGTACTCATTGTCTTTATACCAGGCTGGCTTAGGTGTTGAGTCATCAAACGGCTAAATTTTTGGGTACACAACTTGGTTAGCTTGGACCATCTTGCAGAAGATGACATCTATGGGTTCACCCAAAAGGGTAAATGTGCATTGTGGTGCATTCGAAGCATGAGGCCTTTGTTGTCCATGCAGGACTGATATAGCATTTGTCTTATTCATAGGACCTTGGTAGTTGTGTTGATATGATGTTCCCAGAAGGGGATAGATAGTCGTGCCTTGAGGGAACATGTTTTTCTGGTAAGTTGGTTGGGAATACATAGGATTGGGCTATTGATAAATGGGAGGAGGTCGACGGTACATTGGTGGTGCTTTCTCATAAGTTTGGGTAGGTGCATTAGGAATGGCTACAACAACCTGAACATGTTTGGTGTCAGTGGCTCCATCCATTACCGTGTTCTTGTTCTTGTTCCAGTACCATGACCGATCATTGTTATGCTTATTAGGATGGGATTCCTTGTAGTGCTTGATGGCACCGTCTTCTATGAGACCTTGTTCAAGATCCATACCTTTGATCCTGATGTCTTGATAGGTTTGTATGCAATTCATGTGCATGTGATAGGCGAGCTTAGGATGGAGGTTGTTAATGAAGATTTTGATAAGATGTTTCCCTAGGGGTTGGTAGGACAACCTTGTAGTAAGCCCTTAACAGTGTTGAAGATAATCAGCCAGGCTTTCTCCTCCCTTTTGTTTGGAATTGCATAGGTCAAGGAATGAGAGTTCATTTTTGATGTTATGTGCGTATTGGGCCACAAAATTTTTAGATAATTCAACAAAAGTAGAGACCGTTCCATAAGGGATTTTGTAGAACCACTCAAGTGTAGTTCCTCCTAGGCTTTTTGGAAATAGTCTCATGGGGAAATTATCGCTATAGGCCACTTCTTGGTAGGCCATGTAGAATTATTTCACGTGACTCACATGATCTCCCTTCCCTCGATATTTATCAAATTTTGGGGTCTCAAAGTGCTTAGGGAAGGGTATAGTAGTGATGGATCGATCAAATGGATAAGGACACACTTCATCAAACTTGAATGTCTTAGCCTGTGTCCCAGCTTTTAGCTCCTTGAGAGCATTCCTCATTTCCTCCCAGTCATGATTGATTTGCGGGGAGGATTGTTAATCATGATTGCATGGTTCCCTTGAACCTGATATGGTTTGAATGGTGAATAAGGAGGATTATGTGGGGGATATTGTGGTGTTTGATATGATGGTTTCTGGTCAATGTATATGGGATGTTGTGGTGGAAGTTGTGGTCGAGGGGAATATTACAGTGGAGGAGGTGTCAGCGCTTGATAAGATTGTTGAAACTATTGGAAATATGCTTGTATTTTTTGTGGTGTTGGATAGGTGGGATGAGCCTATTGTGCACCTGTATGGTGTGGAGGATAAGGGTTTTGTAGCTGAATGCCCCTAGTGGGAACACTGAGTTGCTATGGAGGTGGAATTGTTTGTGATGCAGCAGAAGATGGCATGGCTAGGTAACTATCAGAATGAGTTTACGGTTGTTGCATGGGTTGGATGAAAGGATTAGAAAACTATTGCAGTGGTTGCACCATGAGGGGATTTTCCCACTATGTTTGTGGTTGTGGCTGCTATGTAGTTTGGATGGTGAGCTATGCAGCTGCAAAGGGGTTGATGGTTTTGTTGTTGTGCTTGGGATGTGAATGGGTTGGTGATTTTCTATTGTGGTTGTTGTTGCTAGTATGGTTGTTGTATGGATTGTTGTGCCTGAATTGGTTGATGTTGTTGTTGGATCATTTGTTATTGGATAGGTTGTTGTTTCTACAGTTGGATAGGTTGTTGTTTATGCTATTGGATAGGTTGTTGTTGTTGTTGGATAGGTTTTTTTTGCTGCTGGTGTTGGATAGGTTGTTGTTGCTGGTGTTGTTTGATAGGTTATTGTTGCGGCACTTGGATAGGTTGTTGTTTCTATTATTGTTGGATAGGTTGCTATTTTTGGTGGTGTTGGATAGGTTGTTGTTGCTGATGTTGTTGGATAGGTTTCTATTGCTGGATTGGTATTTGGGGTATGATGAAGGGATTGGTGGATGGTTGTTGCATGGGGGGATTTGGATTGGTTTGCATTTGTGGCAAAACTGTTGGCACATGTTGCATTGCTAGTGGAATGGGGAAAGTGGACCTTGGAGGAAACAAGGGTTGGTTAAAAGCATTGGTAGGAGCATGCTTGTGGTGAAGAAAGGCAGAATAGGCATGGAGACTTGGGTGCTTTGATACTACAAAGTGGTTGTTGCACTCTGAATAGGATGAGTGGGAATGGGTGGAATGGTGGTTTATTGAGTGCTGACTGGTGGTGGTGGAAAGTTTGCGACAAATGTTGGGATTGCTTGAGAAAGAGGAGTGATTGTGGCTTGAGGAGGTGCTTGCATAGTGATAGGGGTATTGATTATGCTACTAATGTTACATCAGGAGGCAAGGATCCCAAGGTAGATGAAGGTGTTGTGTGCATGATGGAGGGTGGAATGGAGGGATGGACTACCTGCACGATAAGAGTTCCCACTTGTAGGGCTCATTGAAGTGGATCAAAAACTTCATTTCTAGTGGGATGAGGGTGTTCCCCTAGAAGTTCAATAGGTCATGAGACAAGTGTGGGTATAAGCCAAGGTAGGATTTGAAGTCCTTGTTTTGGAATTTCCAAGAGTACCTGATTGTTGTTGCGTCCACTCATGGCATTTACCATGTAGACATGCGCTGGATGGTTGATAAATGTTTCCATGGTACTCAAGGTGGGAGTCTCATTAGTGTCTACCTAGATATGTTCAATAAGATCATTGGGCTAAGGCGCATAAGTAATCATGGCATTGGTGTTGTCAGTCACAGGATTAGATGAGCTAGCGGCAAGATTAGGGTCCAAGTTCTTCCTCTTCTTAGTGGCTCGTGTGATAGGTGGAATGAAATGACTATTGTAAGGGAATATGAGATGCAAGATGTAATGCAAAGATGCACCCAGAAAGCTAATGATGATGATGCTAGGATTAGGATGCATTTAGGATGATGAATATGCTCCTAAGGACTAAGGATAACTTAGTGCATGCATGGATTAAGGGTTGTTTTCCCTAATGTAAGATCAAGTGGATATTATTATCTACCTAAGATAGACTTGTGGTCTTCAGTGGATGAGATTATTTGTTAATGTGAACCAACATTTTGATTAAGGTCATGAGGTTGCAAAAGACAAAGGGGATTATCCTAAACAATGCTTAGTTTAAGGACATTCAAGGATGGGGTTTGATTAAGATGTAGATTTTTAGCAACTCAAAAGGGGATGCAATACCAAGTGAGGGATGTGATCAAGGATGCTTTGGATGATGATTAGGATGATGCTAGGATGATTAGGGTTGATTTGATTAATGTGGGATTATGCTAGGATGAGTGTGTGATGTGTTTCTAAAGGTGACAACCTAAGGGAGGTCCTAAAATGCAAGCTAAGTGAGCTCAAGAAGAGGAGGCACTTTTGTTTGTCATGGTAAACCAGCTAGTCATATTGCTCAAATCCAACAAAAGAAGAATTTAGATGATATTTGCCCATGAAATGAGCAACCTTGTTGTTGTAGATCACTTTGTCAAATTCTTCCTATTTATGAATCTCTTGTTTGATGGAATCAATGATGTGTTGGTACTTGGTAGCCTCTCGGGTTGTGTTTTTTTGTTCTCTTTGCACAGGTGGTAATGGAGTTTTTACCTTCTTATGCTTCTTGGAATTGATCATTTCCTATAAATAGATCTGATCTTAGATGAATAGTTGGAGGTTTTAGGAAATATCTCATAAAAGACCAAATTCTAAAAATTAGAGCCCAAGGTAATCTTTGCAAAGGGACGTTGTCTTGATAATTTGGTCAAAAGTTTGATCTCGTTCTAATTTTCAATAGATTTGTTCCATGGCAAGAGCCAGTTTCAACATAGTCAAACTAGAAAAGAACAAGCATGTGTCTGAAAATAATCTGACAAGGGACAAAGCAACCTTGAAGGATACAAGCACGTGACAAATCTGAATGTTGGGTATTTTGTTTGTGTTTTGGATTTTGAAAATGTTGTTCAAACACTTCGAGCACACATCTACCTAAGGAATTGGCTTCAATGAAATATTATAGACCCATTGCTTGGTAGTCCATCAGCTCACATAGTAGTGTCACCCTCGAAAGGGCACCCGTGTTTTTGCCTTTTTCTAGGTATTGTTGCCATGCTACGAAGATCTCTTTCGCAACACAATACCTTGGGACACATATGATGGGGATCTTGGGGGGAGATTCTTCCCTCCCCTTGAACTATAATAAGTCATCATTTGAAGGTGAATCAGGTAGCTTCTATGCCTATAGTGTTTAGTAAGTGTCTCCGTTCGATTGTATCCTCTATGTCCACGTAAGCACGATTCAGGCGTATAGCGCCAGAGAGCATCTTGACAAAAGTGGTCATGTAAATGTGATTGAGACCACAAGGCTACACTTAAGTTAGATGAGAGTCGAGTATAAGCTCAAATGTCAATCAACTCCTGAGGCTTTAACCCCAAGGATTAAATTTGATTAATGTCAGTTAGAGTGGTGTGGCTTACACCTCGTTCTCACGTGGGTCATTCTCGGGAGATTTTTCCCTCAACTGGCAGGCCCATCTAAAGGATTCAAAGTAAATTGGATTGGTGACAAAAAGGAGTCTGGGTTTTTGATTCTCCCATGAGTGGAAAAGAGCATACTCTCCTATCCAGTATCATTTTCTCCACAAGAACATAAGACAAGCTTTGTTCTTTCCCAAACGATTCAATTGTTTAACACTAAATAAGTGTGTCTAGGTTTTTGATCTTCCCAAAAGTGAAGAGAGCATAATCCCCTAACACTCACTTAGGGTCAAAAAAATCTAACTAATTATTCTATGTGCCTAAAAATGATTAACACAAACATGATCATTTGGTTGATTTTGATGTGAGGCAACCTGTAATACCAACATGAGTAGCTTTGAAGTTGTGTCTTTGACAATCGGTGCTACAAAACAACTAATTAGTAGTTTCAATTTAACCCTTTAGCAAGCGTTGAAAATACAAAAAACCACTAGACAATTATTAGAAAATGATCAAAACAATTTGACAGAGCGCAAACGTCGATTCAGGGTGCAGAGGCTGGTTCTTGTTTTAGCCTAAAAAATGACAGAGTGCAGAAAATAGGCCAGAAACATAGAAAAATAGAAATTTAGTTATACTAGTTGCAGACGTGGATTCTTGAAATGCAGACATCAATCGATGATTTTCCTGCACTAGCATTTACGCAGACGCTGAAACATGAATCAACATTTTTGCAGATGCTATTGTACCTGCAAGTTCACAAAAACATAATAAAACAGCAAACAAAGTCACTTTTTCCTTCTTCTTAGTCTTTAGTTTGAACAAATTTAGCCATTTTGAGAGTTTTAAAATAATTAAAAGCTAGTGTTCTTTTACAAAGTGATCAAGATTCATTCCCCTACTAAAATTTTAACATTATAACTACTTGTAAAACCAATTTCTGCTAAAAAACAAAGTGCTCAAATATTAAAAAGCAGTGGGAAAGACAGTGGATCTTGAAAAATTTAAAAGTTATGTTTGCGAATCCTCAAAATAGTAATGCTAGATGGAGATGCCAGTTTAGTGCGAAGATGTTGGTTCAGTGCAGACGTTGAACGATAGTTCGGTGAGAACTGATGCTTGCGTAGACACCTCTGTGTAAAACGTAGATGTTGATCCGCGTGCTTGGCAAATTTTGATAGAAAAAAAGATAATAAGTTAGAAAATTTAGGGATGTGGGTCCCACTGGGTGTGCCAGAATGTGTATGAGGAATTCTTCAACCTGTTGGGTGTTAATCCATAAGTTCTATGGATGATTGGTGACCCACACTTAGTCATTTACTTAGCCAATTTTAGTTGGTTAATCACTGTGGTCGAGCTAAACATTCAAGGCCGAGCAGCATTGCTGAGAAAGTTTTAGGTTGTCGAGTTACATCATGCTGAGCTGAATAGAATATTAAATGTTGAGCATCAAAGATGTTTAGTGCCAAGCAGAACAGTTTTTGCATACATGTCAGGATTAATTCAAACTTTGATGTAAATGGTTTAGGCCGACTTGTATGAGATTTGGGTCGACATTTGTATGCATTTAATATTTGTCTACTAAGTTAATTTCACATTTAATGTTTTTATACTATGAATGGCATGGAACTAATCAAGAAATTAGTATGCATTGGAGGCATAAACAATAGACCTTGATCGTTGATCTAGATCTCACTGCTAGATCTGAAAAGATATAATAAGATTACTTCTAACCCTAAAAGAGAGAAGTGAGAGCAAGAGATACACAGAGAAGGGTTGTGTGTTCATGAGAGATGAACAGTAAGTCATTTTGAGAAGAATCCTAGATCAAGAAGAATGAAAAAGTAGTGACAAGCAGAGTAAAAAAATATCAGATTGAGAGATCACAGAAAGTATTGTAAAGAGCAGATCCATCATCAGCATCTAAGTGCATAACGAAGGATCATTACTTGGAACTTTCTAATAGGTGTCATAGGTGAAATCTCTTAACAGAGTGGTTTTAGCAGACCGTTTCAAATCTCTTAGCCGAGTGCTTACTTTACTGTAAGTTGAAATCCTTTAACAAGGTAGATTGTAATGATCTTTAGTTCTTGACAGAACAGACCTTTAACCAGGTAGATTACATGTTGTTATCAAACTTTTGTAGCCCTAACATGCACACTTTATTGCTATAGTAGTGAAGATTTTTTGGGTGTCATCCCCACCCTTGTTTTACCTATTTGGGTTTCTAGGTTACCAAAATTTTGTGTTATGAGTTACATATTTGATGTTATTAATGCTATCTGATGTTAGGTTAAATTAATATATGTATGAATGTGAATCAATTTATTTTAAGTGGTTAAGTTTTAAGATCTAATTCACCCCCCCCCCCCCCTCTTANATCTAATTCCCCCCCCCCCCCCCCTCTTAGTATCTTGCTTTCCCATTCTTGTACTTCCAACAATTGCTATCAGAGCGCAGTTCACCTGCAAAATCTTTTAATCAGCTTGTGAGTATAGACCTTGAGATGGAGGTTTATAAGTTGGGAAAAGTCATTGAGAATCAGAAGATTGAGATTCAGCTAGCATTACATCAACTTGAGATTGCAAGGTAAGAATTGAAGAAATCATTAACAGGTAGGAAAGATTTGGCCAAACAAATGAATGATACTCATTACCAGGAAGATGACACTGCAAATCTATTTCAAAATGGAGATTCTACTGAGAGTGATGTAGCAATTGTAGATCTACTGGAAAAGAGAAATGCACTATGTGAAGAAGTTAGAAACTTGAAAAGAGAACAAGAAATGTAGACAGTGAGACTATGTGAAGTAGTGGATAAAAAGAAGAAAGCTGAAGATGACAAAGCCATGGCAAAAGAAGACAAAAGAGTGATAACTGTCAGACTTGATGAAAGGATACATGATGTGCAAATGATGACAATCAATTAGGTTGACATGGAAAATCAACTGATACTTGCAAATTAGGATATTAGTAGGAAAGATATGGAAATGATAAATCTGAGATCTGAGAACAATCAATTGAAAGATGATTTGAGATCTAAGAAGGAAATTAATGAAAGGTTGAACAAACCTAATGAAGCTTTGACTCATTTTGAGAATCTGATGGAAGCATCAATAAGGTCAAAGTATTCTTTTGGATTAGGTCACACTGAACCAAAGACATCTGCTGAGAAAGGAGAATCATCTAATAATGGTGAAAGGAGGAATGCAAAGACAAAGAACAACAAACCTATTTGCCACCACTGTGGAAAACCATGTCATACAGAAAATATTTGCCGAAGCAAGAAAGGTAAGTCCAATCCTAAAACTAACTTTAATTGTTACTGTTTTAATTGCAAGAAATTTGGACATAAAGTACATGAATGTTGGGCTAAAGCAAATGATGCACCCCCTAAACCAAGATTTAATGGTTATTGTTACAAGTGTTAGAAACATGGTCATAAGGCACAAGACTGTAGATCCAATGCTAAACAACAATGGACATCAAAGACAAAAACAAACGCATCTAAAAGAGGCAACATTTATAGTTGGGATTATAATACAAGGTAGAGTTGTCATTACTGTGAAGAATATGGACATGCGCCTAAACATTTATTAAAGACACATGTCAGAGGGAAATCTAAGAGTTGGATGAATGGAAGCTTAGTCTATTTTAGTTGTTTGAAGATAGGTCACTCTAAGAGAGAGTGTAGGACAAGAGTTCCTACTCCTATTTTTGAAGAAATAAGAGCACAGATGAACAGGACATGGGTAAGGAAAATAGAGCTGAGCAGAAGTGAATCCATTGAAGTCGAGGTCACCCAATCCAATGGATAAGGTGATCACACCATCTCCAATTGAGAAAATAGAGGTATGTAAGGCACTACATTCAAATTTCAAATCTTACATCAGTTCCTAATATGTAAATGTGCCAAAGTCCATATCTGCATATGTTAAAATGTACCAGGACATGTTTGTGACAAGTGCTGAGAAGAGCTATCTGCATTATAGGTGTCGAGTTGGTTGACCGAGCAAGTTGTGTAATGGCTAAGTGTGGTAAGATGAGTGGTATGAAAGTTGTGATTGTCAGCCAATGACAGTTGGCTTGCACTAACCTAACGGACAAAATATTTAATGCTTACCTATCTTGACCTTTCGAGTCTATATAAGGATGAATGGTTATTATTCACTTTTACCTTGCAATTTTTAGCATTCACAGAGCGATCGAAGAAGTTGCAAAATTTGATCTTAGCAAAGTTTGTTTTGATAATTTTGTCAGCGTGTCGTCGGCAACCCTAAGTTGAACAGTGCGAAGTGATTATTTGTCAAGGTACTCTGCTCTTCATTCTTGAACCCTAACTTAAAGAGATTATGGATGTAAGTTCTTCTACACCAGTCAAAGGAATGGAGGAGGATCTAAATCAAATTAAGATAGTAAGGAGTGATGCATACGCACCACCAAAATTTTGTGCCATTCCCGAAAGCACAATTTTGAGTGATCTGAATGGAGCCCTCTCATTGATCCCACGAAAGGTACTTATGATTCATGATGTTAGATCCTGCTACATTGTTAAAATTGGTGAAGTGGATGATAGTGAACTGAGAAAATCCTATGACAAATTGTGTGAAAATGGAATTCTGAAAGACAAATTCAAACATTTAGCCGACAAAGGGTTAACTCATGCCCTATATTTTCTGACAAAATTCAAGGATGAATGGATTAAGGTTGTCCTAAGCTGAGTTCATAATATGCATATGTGGCTGGAAAATGGACCAGTAAATAGCATAGAGTTACTGGGTATCCTATTATCAGTGGTAAACAAACTATGAGAGATCAAAGTAAAGAAGAGATAGCAGCTAACACTGGAGTTGTTTGGAACAACAGAGGTATGACTATCTCTACAATTAAAGACTTAGAACTTAACTTTGGAGTGAGAGTGATTGCACACAAGTTCTATCAGTTGAGCCAACTAGATAGTGTTCACTGTATATCCATGGACCAGGTATGGAAGATAGTAAAAAAGAATCACACCTACAACCTTGCCGAGCTGTAGTTGACACAACTAGCTGAGAACTAACTATCAATTAGGAAAGCCAAAAGCTCATCGTCTAAGTTTGGCTCTTTGCTAGTTTGTATATTATTCTATATACAAAATTCATTTCCTACACTAGGAAATATTGTCTGGAAGAAGGATAGACCCATCACTTTACAAATTAGTGAATGTATTCAGCAATTAGGCAATAATTTCAATGGTATTATGGGAAGTTATTTTGTGGAATTCAAAAAGAGAATGAGGTTGAGGACCAGAATTCCCAATTCACTTGTGGAGACGCACTATGAAGAGATATGTTTCTTAGTTGATACAGATTACACCTATATTCAGGCTATGACACCTAGGGTATCATGGCTGGAGCCATTTCCCTATGAAGTTAATATTGATGAAGCATCAAGAGCTATCACAACACTCCTAGTAGAGGAGATTGATACTAAAGCTATAAGATTCAGAAATTGTGATGAAGCAAAGGAAAAAATTTCAATGAATCTTAAGGCAGGAACCATGGAAAGAAAGAGGAAAAAGATTGTGAAAAATCTAAAAAAGATGGTTGGCTTGCCGAGTGATGAAGAGCTAGAGGATGCACTTCTAGACATATCTACTGAACAAGGAGAAGATGTATCTAAGGAACAAGGAGAATAAGTTAGTGAATCTGAAGAAGAGATTACTATTAAGGCAAAAGGGAAGAGGCCATCAGTAGAAAAGGTAATAAGGCCAAGTAAAGAAAACCCTAGAGTTACCCCTCCCAATGCAAATCATCCAAGGACAAGGGCATCTGCTGCCACATCACTAGTAGAGAAAACAAAAGTCTATGCAAAGAAGATTGGAGAAAGTAGTTCTGGATCGAAGACAAAATTTACAACAAAGGCTATGTCAAGCCTACAAGTTAAGAAACCAAGAAGAAAACTGCATTTGGATCCAAAAAGTGACAAAGACAAGACTAAAATTGATGAACCCAGCAACATACCAACAACATCATTCAAGAGACCTATAGATATTAATGAGGTATGTGAAAACTTGAGAAACTTTGCAATGTTATCTAGTTTTAAGTTTATCAAGTATGAAACATTGAAGGTAGAAGATAAACATAAGGTTTGGGAAGCTCTCATAGATACGATGTGTAATTTTAAGTTAACTTTTATAGAAATAGGAAACAATGTGTCGAGTGAGTTCTATGAATTTCTATCTGGAAAGTGGGAATTCACACTCACAACTGAGAGACAAATAAAAGAAGACACTTTAGCTCAAGTAATTCCCGAGCTAACGAAGAAACAAAGAGAAAAATTTGTTGAAGAGTATAAGCATAAATTCATACCTAAATAGGGAGGTTATGCTATTTTGAAAAATGATATTGAAGGGATAGTACAATAGAGTACTAGAACTTGGAAGGAAATTTTTAGATTGATTGCTCCAAAAGAAAATAAAAATGATGAGGGAACATCTGAGCTGAAGGCTAAAGGAACTTAATGCACCCGTGTACCACAGAAATCAATAGTTCACATTTCAATTGAACCTGAGAAGACCGAAACAAAACCACAAGGACAAACAGAGATAGTTAACACTGTTGATCTGACTATTGGTAGACCAATTGATGTGACAATTGATGACTCCAGCAATCTAGATGTCAAGGTCAGGATGAGCCGAGGGACTCAACTATTGAATCACCTATGAAGGCAACTGAGGCTGAAGAAGAAAATAGTATAGAAGAAGAAGAAAGAACTCAAAAGGAATCTAAGGATAAGAATGCTCAAGATGAAGCAGAAAAGGAGAAAACAATTGAAAAAGAGGTAATTGTACAACATTCACCTATTTTAGAGGCTGTAAAATTAGTTCTAGAGAGTAGTGAGGAGATAAAAGATACTAAAAATGAGCCTAAAGAACAAGAGGCAATGCAAGTGTTAGTTGATCTACCACACTTTGCATCATCAACTCCCACTGGAACTAAGATAGGAAGTATGCCTGATCAGCAGGCAATTTTGACTGAACTAAAATATGCAATGGTGATAACTACTAAATTTGGAAAAGGTATTGTAGAAATGAAGCCGAGTAGTAGTTCACCTGAATTCAAGAGGAGGAAAGTTATGAGGAAGAATTCTCTGATTCTAGATGTCACATTAGATAAAGTTATTGTGATTCCACCATGGGATCCCAATGTTTTGTCATATGAATAGATTGAGACTCTTTAGGAGCTACTTAAGAGGAAGAAAAGATAGGAGGAACTGAAAAGGGATCATAAGAAAAATCAAGTATTACATGACATCATGGACATATTTGTAAAGGATTTTGACATGTAATATGAGAACCCTCAAGCCCCCATTCTTGAATAGTTAGTTCACATTGTGCAAAAGGTAAATGATGACAACATTGAAGCCAATGATAAACTGTTGCAATGGTCTGAGAGGAAATTCAAAAACAAGTTACTAGAAAAAATCTTAGGAGAGATTGCAGTAAAATAGGTTGAACTTTCTTCTCTGGTAGAAATTTTAGAGGGAGTTGCAAAAAATGTTTATTCTTTGTATAAGAGGTTATATAATGTTGAATTCTTCACAAAGGATAATCTACAGGATTTAGAGAAATTGCAAATAGACCTAAATTCAATTGGAAGTTCACTGAGTATGGATGCTAGTACTAGCTTCTTACATTTTAACAAGTTGACTTATGCACAAAGGAGGATAGCCGAGCTCATGGCTGAAGATGGTTGGATTAGGACCAAATTGATTACTATTCAGACAAGTCTAATACCTCATCTGGAGGTCATTCAGAAATAAATTTCATCTGCAAAAGAATTGATTAAGAGAGATTCTCATCTCTCCACTGTAGAAAGCTTAGTAATTCTAGCTATCGAGCTAGAAGTGAAAATAGAGGTTATGAAGTTTGTCAAGGATAGATGGGACTCTGCATTTGAGTCTACCTTACAACTTCATAAATAGTTTTTGGATAAGTATAACTTGACCCCACTAGCGATCAGTGACAAAAATAAGGGGGAATCTAATAGGATTGACAAGGATACAACATAAGGAGATCAGTATAGGTATCCATGTATTTTTTTTTAAGGCATGTATACTATGTAAAGTTTTGTATGTAGTATGATGTATATTCCTAGGGGGAGTATAGTATGTACTTAGGAAACATTTTGGATGAAATGAATTGTAATGATAAGTGTGTTTTTTCCACTAATATTAAAGGGGGAGATTGTTAATCCCTAATTTCTATTGATGATTAGTGACCCACACTTAGTCATTTACTTAGGAAGTTTTAGTTGGTTAATCACTGTGGCTGAGCTAAACATTCAAGGTTGAGCAACATTGCCAAGAAAGTTTCAGGTTTCCGAGTTACATCATGTTGAGCTGAGTAGAATATTAAATTTCGAGTGTCAGAGATGTTTAGTGCCGAGTAGAATAGCTTTTGCATACATGTCAGGATTAATTCAAACTTTGATGTAAATAGTTC
This sequence comes from Thuja plicata, assembly GCA_018584345.1. NCBI lineage: Eukaryota > Viridiplantae > Streptophyta > Pinopsida > Cupressales > Cupressaceae > Thuja > Thuja plicata. Next base: position 7,034,007 of record MU223423.1, read on the forward strand.
AGGCCAACTTGTATGTGATTTGGGCCAACATTTGTACGTATTTAATATTTGTCTATTGAGTTAATTTTGTATTGAATTATTTTATACTATGCATGACATGGAGCCAATTAGGAAATTAGTATGCATTAGAGGCATAAACAATAGATCTTGATCGTTGATCTAGATCTCGCTACCATATCTGAAAAGATATAATAAGGTTGCTTCTAACCCTAAAAGAGAGAAGTGAGAGCAAGAGATACATAGAGAAGGGTTGTGTGTTCATGAGAGATGAATAGTAAGTCATTTTGAGAAGAAGCCTAGATCAAGCAAAATGACAGAGCAGCGATAAGCAAAGTAAAGACATATCAGATTGAAAGATCATAGAAAGTATTGTAAAGAGTAGATTTGTCATCAACATCTGAGTGCATAATGAAGGATCATTACTTGGAACATTCTAACAGGTGTAATAAGTGAAATCTCCTAACATAGTGGTTTTAGAAGACTGTTTCAAATCTCTTAGCCAAGTGCTTACTTTACTGTAAGTTGAAATCCTTTAACAAGGTAGATTGTAATGATATTTAGTTCTTAACAGAACAGACCTTTAACCAGGTAGATTACATGTTGCAATCAAAATTTTGTAGCCCTAACATGCACACTTTATTGCTGTAGTACTGAAGATTTTGTGGGTGTCATCCCCAGCCTAGTTTTACCTATTTGGGTTTCTGTGTTACCAAAATTCTATGTTATGAGTTACATATTTGATGTTATTAATGCTATCTGATGTTAGGTTAAATTCATATATGTATGAATGTGAATCAATTTGTTTTAATTGGTTAAGTTTTAAGATCTGATTCACCCCGNCCCCCCGCCCCCCCCCCCCTCTCTTAGTATCTTTCTTTCCCATTCTTGTACTTCCAACATTGGGAGCAAGCTAAAACATAAAACATTAGTGGGTTAGCACATATAATCAATTCAAAATGATATGATAGAGAAAGCAAACAACAAAGAACACCAAATAACATCAAATTGAGCCAAACCAAGTAAGCACCCTATTTAACTTGTTTGATTTTCTCATTTTTACTGGATGTGGGTGTGCTCTCTCAAACACACAAAAATGGATCAAAAGCCCAATGCAATGCAAGATTAATAAACAAGAAGAGAGATTCAAGAACTTGTATGAAAAACTAGTCTCAAATTTCCTTCAAGATGATAGATCAAACTATAAAATGATATGAAATATGCTAGAAACTATGATTCATTTACCAAATTGAAGCCTAGCATGTGATTTCTAAGTGATTTAAGCTAAAGAATAAAAGCATGAACACAAGCTATGAAATTCTAAAGTAATCCTAGCATAATAATAATTCACAATGAGAGATGAAAAATGGAGAGGGGAAGGCCTCTATTTATAGAGTTTTGGGAGAGAGGAAGAGGCTTGGATGATGTGGCAGCTATGTGGTATCCACATAAGAGCCACATAAGGGACACATAGGCTTGAGAGGATGGCCAATTTTGAGTCAAACTTGGCATTAAATGTTGAGTGGCTCAACATTTCCAGGTGGGAGACAAAGTTGTAAGAAGAAATTAAGAGGGATGGGTGCCGATTTTGGAGAGAATTTTCCCATGTGGGTGAGCATTCCATTAGCCTTAAAAAGGTTAGAAATCACCCTTTTAAGCATGGTCAAAGGACAGTTAGGTGGGTAAATATGCTTAGGAAATGAGGTGATGGGAGTAGGGTAGGAATAGGGTAGGCTCCTAGGTTGGGTTAATAGGTTCCTAGTTAGGGTTTAGATTATAATTCAATTAAAATTTGAATAAATCATGCTTTAGAAGAATTAGGAATATGGAGGATTTAATAAATGTAAATTTATTAAAAAAGGGGATTTCATGAGACAAATGTATTTAAATGAAAATACATTAGAATAGTATTTAAGCTTTCGATAAATACTAGCAAATGAAACTATTTAATTGATTAAATTAAATAGTTAGAGGAATAAGAGGGAAAATAATATTAATAATAATATTAACATTTTTGGACATCTATAGAAACATCTATTGTAATGATAGAAAGGTGTCTATTGAGAGGGGAGGGGTGAATCAATACCCTTAAAAACTTTAAAAAACAAATACTTGTAAACATAAACTACATTAACCGAATGAGTAGCTTGCTTTCACCATACATGAAATACCATTGCAGAAATGTAAATCCATGTAATAAAAATAGTAAAACATTCATGAAACTCAAATACACATTAAAAAGATATTTTGGCATCACAGAAACCCTTGTTAGAAGGTAAAAACTACAATGGGGATGGAACCCATAAAGCTTAACTACTGGAGTAATAAAGTAGCCTGTTAGGACTTACAAAGGTTGATCACTTTTGGTGATCTTACCATGTTAGGAGTAACAATAAGATTTGTTAGACCTACCTTGTGAAATAATTTTTTAATAAAATCTATGTTTGCACTCGGTTAGGAGATTTAACAAAAGATGGTTAAGTCTACTCTGTTAATATATTTTGATTCTGTTACAATTGTTAGAGAGTAAGAATAAATTGTGAGCTAAATAATACAATCTCAATATTGTTGATATCAAATCCATTAAGTGCAATAATTTTATCACCTTCCTATGATTTATAATACCTTTTGTACTGCACGTTAGCCTTGTGTCTGTTCTAAATAAACTAAATACTTTAATGAAATACTTGTGCTAAAACCCTTGTCTCCCCTTCAGATGTCCTTAGTCTGGTGGACATTTGATCATACTTCGATCATTACATTTTAAAATAACATCTTCACACTCATATATCAAACTATTTGACCTAATTAGGGTTTTACAATATCATAGAAAACCTAAGATTAATGGTTTACAAAATTTACCTTGATCATCTATACATATGAAACATAATCAATAAATGATTACATTTGCAATTAATGTCCTCCTTGATCTTAGCAATTAGTTTTCTAGCTCGGCACAAAGTTGTTACCTAGAATAATGTGTCATTACAAACTTTTATGTAACTATTGGTTTACTCGGTGAATACTGTCTCTCGGTGCTCAGTGTATGTTGCTTGATAGTATTGTTTCTTGCTGACCACTGTAATCAGTTAACTCTATGCTCGGGGATCATTACCAACTAGATTGTCTTGACTGTGTTATCGACTGTGCAATTTGAATACTAATTACAACCTTTAAACTAATATGGATTAAAATTCCCCCCTTTGACATTAGTATCAAAAAATTTATATGTACACCTAGTAACTCATAAATAGTGACTCCCCCTTTGTACATGCTCTCTCTCTCTCTCTCTCTCTCTATATATATATATATATATATATATATATGTTTCCCCATTTAGATATATTTTCCCCCTTTTTTGAAATTATTGAAAAAAAGAAGTAACTTAGAACTTGTCAGAAATGTTGGGATGGGTCTTCTGGAGATTTTCCATGAGTTCCTCCCATTCCTCCTTTAAATGCTCAAGGGTCAACTGCTCCAAGTTTAGTTGAGCATGCATATCAAAGATTTTCTTGATAACTGATATCTCAGGGGTGGAGATCAAATATTTAGACTCTTTCACATGCTTTTGCATCAATGTTAAATGTGGTAGTAACATGGTCTGAAGCTCGATTATCTATTCTCTTATCTTGTTCTCAACCTTCCTCCATTCAAGTCTCAACCACTGGGTGTGGATAACCTTAGAATAATGCAATTGAAATGCATGTTCCTTAGTTGTGATACCACTTGCACTATCCTTTAGATCATTATCTAATTTTTGTATCTTTTCACTAATCTCGGTAGTGAAGTGATCTAATGTGCAAAACTTTAGACGAATTATAAGTAATTGAGAAATAATACTTTCTAGGGCCGTTACAATATCAAATTTTTTTACTAGGTTCACTGCCACTTCCTGGCTGATATTTTCAGTAATATTGTGCTGAATCTTATGCTTATCTCATTCTTTTATCATATAATTGACATTAATATTTGGACCATTTATTGCCTTGGTTAGTACTACAAGTTGATCAATGATTGGGATTGATTGATCTATGTTGACATTGGGAACAACCTGCATCAATATCTCCTTGGTGGCTTCTAGCACCTATGTATTATTTTGTTCTAACATCATCTTTTCTTGAGCTTCTTTTCTGGTGAAAAGTTCTCCATATTTCCTAAGGGATTCAGGAACAAGTATCCTCAGGTGACACTCAGGTATGTCTATGATTTCATTAAGTGTGAGTGGACCCTTTCTCCATTTCTTCTTTTTCATCTTCTCTTCATGTACACTGGAGGTAGGAGATTATATTAATAAGAGTTGATCCTTGTGTTCACGATTTGGATTTGGTGCCTCAGTGGGCGTGATGAATTGTTTGGGTGGCTTGGTTACTGACCTGGTGTTAGTGGTAGAAGTGTCTACCATGGACTCTATGTGAACTTAAGCCTTATCTACCATATCAGTGGTTTCTTTTGGTGCATAATCCTGCATAGTAGCTCCACTATGCTCGGTCTCTTTTCCAATTTCATCACCCTTGTTTTATTTTTATCGGTGACCTGCTCGGGTTTCTTGGTTTCCTCTTGTGTTGCATTTGCAATATCAATTTATTGAAAATTATAGGTAGATTACTTTTTACCATAGATTGAACTAATTTGGTTTCTTCTTTGTCTTTGAGGTTCTCAGTAGTACGAGTAATAATATCATGTTCCTTCACATCATCATCTAGGTTGCCTTCAGTTATATTAGTTATTGTAATGTCTGCATGTCCAAGAATAGTTAATAGTTCATGAATTCTATAAATGACATTGGCAACATTAGTAGTAAGGTCTACTATGTTTTTTTCCTCCTCAGGTTTCTCTATATCTTCAACATTAATAGGCTCAGGACTTGATCGATCTCCCTCGGTGTCGACTGTGGATACAATATCCTCTTTCTTCTTGGTAGGACTCAAGAGATTAGTCCATATAAAAGTGCTCTCTTCATCAAATTATTTAAAATTACCTAGATGGATATTAAATTCTCTGGATTGCTTTGAAAAATTCTTCGCATATGTATTCATGGCTTCATCAATCTCAGCAACAATGTATTCAACTTTAAGTATAGTGAGTGATGCTTCTCTCATTTTTTTCTGTTGTTAGTGCATATGTCCATTTTGCTGATACTTTATCATAAAGTTCTTGAGGTATGTAAGTAGAAATTTCTACATGAACTATTCTATAAGTGATCATCATACCTATATTTGTTTCTTCTAACTTTTCTTGATCCTCAAGGCTCAGGCTTGCATATTTGTGTAGCTTTGGATGACTCAACCTTCCAGTTGACTTTTTTTCTTCAGCTACTTCATCAATAGTTTATGGGATTTTATTCTTTTCAAATATGAATTGATCAGTAGTTTCATCAGATTCATCATTGTCATCTTTTCTTCTAACATACTTCTTCCTTTGTCTCGGTGCAAGGAGCTCGGTGGTGGCCTTAGACTTCCTCGCCTGATAAGTGTATTTCACTAAAGCTCGTGTTATTATGGCAATTCCTTTCTTCAAAGGTGGTGAATTAGATGTCACCGATCTTGTTCTTGTCCTAGTTGGAGTCTCAGCCTTTATGCCTTTATCCTTCTTATCCTTAGGTGAATCTTCTTGTATCTCATCAAATTATGTGACCTTGACATCTTTATCTTCTCCTTCACTAACTAGAGTTTCTTGCTCGATATAGATTAACCGACTAAACTAGTTTCAAGTTAAAAAAAATATAATACCATAGTGCATCTTAATTCATGATAATTTTTCATTCATGCAATAAATATAAGGAACTGATGTAATATATAACTTTGCAAAATGCAGTTCCATACTTACTTGAATTGCTTAGGTGGAGGTGGTGGAATCACCTAATCCATTGGATGGGGTGTCACCGACTGTTGTGCTTAGCCCAACATTTGCATTGGATGCTTTCCTCCACATTTGATTCCTTATCTTCATGATTTATTCAATTTTGTTTCCATTTCCAAAAGTACTTGTTTCATTTATTCAGTCTCTACAATCTTTACTTAAATGACCGACCTTATGACACTGTAAATATGCCATTCCAGAATTTGTCCAGTTTCTTGATTTTCCTCTCCACTTTCTCATACGGTTAGCTGAAATGTGTCCATACCTACCATATTTTGTGCAATTTACCCAATTTTTATAATCCCAAGTATATGCATTACCTTGTCTTCTTGGTGTATATGCATTTTTGTGTCCTTTAGGTTTCCATATTTGCTTCATCTTAGTCCTGCGTTCTTGTGATGTGTGACCATGCATGTTGCAAGTATGAAAATACTTTTTCATGTAGAGTTTCTTATGTGGTTTATTCAGCTTAGATCTACATTCATGTTCTTGATGTCCATGCTTGTTACAATTATGACAATTATCATTGAATTTAGAAGTGGATTTGGGAATACTTTTTCCTTTTATTTTGCAAACATTTGATTTGTAGCGTAGTTTTCTACAATGATAGCATGAGGAATTGTTTGGATTTGGATTTTCATAGACATTCCTTTGTTCAACTTGATTTGATGATTCTCTATAGTTGATATAACCTACACAAGTATTTTTTCTAAGTCTCTTTTGACTGTTCAAAAATTCATCCATCCTTTTAGTGCAATCTTCAGCTCTCTTAATCATCTCATTATGTTGTTTTTGAATCTTCACTTCATTCCTTATTTTTTCATTTTCTTCTCTTAGTTCACCATTGTCTTCCAATTTTTTAGCAAGTTCAATGTTCACTCAGTTGGTCTTGTGACTCATAGTAACCATATGATTGTTGATCTGAAAGTAATGTTCGATAAGACTCAATATTTTAGACTCTTTCACTTGTAGATTGTAAGTCATTTGTCTTCTATCATCAACAACCATATTTATTTCTTGTTCAGCTTTCTTCGCATTGTTTATGACTTCAACCATTCTAACCATTTGTGTATCTAGACAGATCTACAGTGCTTTTACTTGTTCAGTAAGTTGTTGATTTTTTCATATAGCTTTGATATGATTCCTTCAGGTGCATCAGAAATGCTACCAGATTCAGATCTAGATGTATCAAATGGGTCATGTATCTCTTCTTCATGATAATCAGTCTCATTACAATGAGATGCCATATCTTTTATCTTAACCAGTAACTCTTTCAGTTTCTCCTTGGCTTCTTTATATTATTCAATGTATATCTGCAACTGCAATTTTTGATTCTCAATAGTTTTATCAAGATTCTACCTTTCCATCAAAATATCTTTTATCTTTATTGATAAAACTTCCTAAATAAGAGAAATAGCCCTGATACCAATTTTTGGAACTATACAAGGTTTTGTACTGAGAGGAGATGGGTGAATCAATACCCTTAAAAACTTTACAAAACAAATCCTTGTAAACATAAATTGCATGAACCGACTGAGTAGCTTGCTTTCACCATACATGAAATACCATTGCATAAATGTAAATGAATGTAATCAAAATAGTAAAACATTCATGAAAATCAAATACACATAACACATGTATTTTGGTATCACATAAACCCTTGCTAGAAGGTTTAAACTACGTCAGGGATGGAACCCATAAAGCTTCACTACTGTAGTAATAAAGTAGTCAATTAGGGCTTACAAAGATTGATCACTTTTGGTGATCTTACCCTGTTAGGAGTAACAATAAGATTTTTTAGATCTACCTTGTGAAAGGATTTTTCAACACAATGTATGTGTGCACTCGGTTGGGATATTTAATAAAATATGGTTAAGTCTACTTTGGTAAGATATTTTGAGTCCGTTATAATTGTTGGAGAGTAACAAGAAATTATGACCTGAATAATACAATCTGGTGCAGGAGCACCTAGGCAAATCCCTAAGTCTAGTTACAATTTTGTCTTTTAATAGCCTTAGCTAAGTCATTAGGGTTTATTTTTACCTTAGAAGGTCTTTCATTTGTGTTCCTAGGTGGATTAGACTAGGCTCAATCCAACCTAGATGTTAAATGCTTTCCTAGTTGATACTGCTAGATTAGACGTAAGATGGGAAAATGGGTTTAAATATGTCTAAAATACTTTAAGGAATGGGAAGGGTTATAATTATGCATAAAATGGTTCCTAAGATGTTTCTACACCATTCTAGGTTGAATAGAGACCCTTAGCAATAATTATGCAGGAAGATGTAAAAGTTGTCATAAAGTTGCTTAACAACATTTTATCAACTTTCAATGTTGCATGAAAACATTTTGTAGAAGTTGATTCCTTTCGAGGTAAAAACATGGGTGGTTTACATAATGGCATAGAATCATGGGTATGACATATTAAGACAAAAAGGATCCCATTTCTTGAGGCATGCAGAGAAGGAATGTAATTTTTGTTTGTGAATAGAAGCTCAGAGTTCTGGTATTCAGTGACAGTCGACTTGCATTAAGTGTGAACGTGATCGTATGGATTGAAGTGTGAAAATTAGTGTTGGATATTAGTATTAGTGATACTTAGAAGCATTTTTTTCCAGTATTTTAGTGGATTTGAATTTATTAGAATAGGTTTTGAAATTTTTTTGTAGATAGTCTAGTTGTTGGTGTAGTTAAGGCAGTTTTTGGTTTCATGGCTCCCCCATAGTTGTCCATCGTGAAAATCATCATAGACCTAAGGAATATGGTAGGGGATTTATTTAAGTTTTTTTTTTGTGAAAGGAGGAGCTCAAAAGAGAAATCTTTCCATTTTTAAGATCATGCCCTAGGCGAGATCACATTGCCCGACTAGGTGCATGACATAGAGAAAAAGAAGTGCATTTGTAGGGGAAAAAATGAGAGATTAGAACCAAGTGTGGTTTTAGAGATATAGTGTTCCTACAGACACCTAAAAGTGAGATTAGGCATTGTCCAATCCATTTATGTATATTTATAGGTAAAAATTAGAGGACTACACAATTTAAGCCCAAGTAGCCCTATGTGCCCTACGTTTCAGGATTCCACTGTACGAATGAATTAGGAGTATAAGACAACCAAAATCATAAAGGTCTTGATAAAGGGTATCTAAATGTAAAATTAGTTTATAGAGTTTTTTGGAATTTTTGGGAGAAAATTGGAAAAAACACCCTATTGAGGGCTAGTAGACCAATTAGGCCTATTATTCCAAAAGCATAATCAAACTTGAACTCGATTGAGAAAGAATTAATGACCTATCCAAATGGGATAATTGGGAAGAAAAATGGTTTTTTCAATGATGGATACACCCCCTAAAGTACTTGTGAAGATTTTATTTTGAATTTTCACTTGGATTCATCCAAGGAGAAGTGAAGAGTTGAAGTACCCCTAATGATAGTTACCCCTCAAGGTGAAGCACAAGGAAACCAAATCATAGATTTGAGTTATTTGAGTCTTTAGGCCAGTAGAGAAGAGACTTGTGAGGTCTTAGAAGTAGGTTTAGGATCTATAAAATACTAGTACAAGTGGATTCCTAGATAAGTGTTTGTGCAAGCACACCTTGGAGAGTTTCTATCACAATCTCAATATTGTTGATATTAGATCGTTTAAGTTCAATAATTTTATCGCCTTGTTGTGATTGATAATACCTTTTGTACTAAATGGTATTCTTATGTTTGTTCTGATTAAACTAAATGCTTCAATGAAATCCTTGTGCTAAAAATCTTGTCTCCCTTTTAGATGTCCTTAGTGCAGTAACTACTTGATCATACTTCGATCATTACATTTTAAAATAACATCTTGACATTCATATATCAAATTGTTTGACCTAATTAGGGTTTAACAATATCTTAGAAAACCTAAGATCAATAGTTTACAAAATTTACCTTGATCATATATTTATGAAACATAGTCACTAAATGACTACATCCACAATTATTTTCCTCCTCGATCTTGGTAATCATTTATCCAGATTCGCGAAAAGTTGTTACCTAGAATAATGTTCCATTACAAAATTTTATGTATTTTTTGGTTTACTCAGTGAATATTGTCTCTCAATGCTCGATGTATGTTTCTCGGTAGTGATGTTTCTTGGTGATCACTATACTCGGTTAACTCTATGCTTGGTGATCATTACCAAATAGGTTGTCTTGACTGTGTTACCGACTATGCAATTTGAATACTAATGACAATGTTCAAACTAATATGGAGTAACAATATCTACCTATACTTCCTGGAGAAAGGAAATTCTCCCATACCTATGATATGATACATCTCAATTACCATAGTGGTGCGATAGGTCACTACAGACAGGTGAGGCTCACATCTACTAGGGAGACTCATTCCATGCATCCAAGCAATGGAGTTGTAATTTATTATAGGTTTGGATTTTTTAGCATGTTACTTGTACTTGGCTAGTGGAGTTTCCACATCCCATTGGAACCTTTCTCCCTACTTCCCATTCATATCCTTATGGTGGGGTGATTAGAGATTTAGTGAATTGACCCACTTTTTGTTCATTATAGATTATTTAGGCATGGCTGATATCATTTGGTACCCACATCAAGGCATGATGTTAGGAACCTGTGTGTTCCTTCTGTTTATTTTGTTAGTGTAGTGTTTTTGGACGCATATGCTTTGTAAGTCATCCCGTAAGTATATTTTATTATCCCACATGCATAGGTAGTATTACTTTTCTAAATCGTACTTAGTATATAAGAGTGGGTTGAGGCCTTTGATGGACACCGATGAATTTATTGTATTGAGCTTGCTCAAAGGAGGTTACCCCCTCGAAGTGGCCAGCGATCAATAGATTCATTCTGAGTTCTGCTATTGCTCTATATTCTGTTATTTCATGCATTCTCACCATATTGCTGTAAGGAGGTTCTTCTCACATGATAATTTGGATATTTGGAGATCTGATGAATATTCATCATGATTTATTCCTTACATGGAATCAAATTTACATAGTGATTTCGTACTATTGGAGAAAGTGCATGTGTGAGTTTGGGTAGGTGAAATATTTTCATGTTGCACCCCCTCACATATGTCTAATCAGAAAAATGTCCTGCATATCCGTAGGATCATCCTCATCCTATCCTTGAAGATTCCCCTGACAACCTCCAGCAGAGGAAAATGATGATGCACCCCTAACGCTAGACTTAGATGATGACAGGGTGACAGATGGTTTTCTTGGTGGTGGGCTCAGGTAGGTAATTACATCATCTTCCTAGTGGATGTGATGGCCAAAGATCCTAGCCCCTTAGGTGAGGATATAGAGGAAAGACCACCCCTATAGCAAGGTGTAAAGAGTTTCTCCATGAGTCCCCAAAGGATTCCTCCATAGAATCAACAAAAAAAAGAGAGACTACAATGGAGGAAGAGAATGGAATCACCACTACTAGCTACAACTATACCATTGTGATCTCTACACCTACTCATCATCTATCAACCCATTCAGTGAAATACTTAAAGGTGGTATTTCTAACTCAATGGAGATAATATTATCAATACCATATATAATTATATAGGGTGAATCACTCATATCCATGAAAATAATCATGTGATAGGCCCATAATGCATAGGTTACTCAGACATGCCAATCCTTCAATGATTCAATAGTATTATTAGAAGCCCCAGCTTGACAATTGCCTTACATGTAATATGTTAAAGAGAAGCGTCATTGGATATGAAGCTTTTTGAGGAAGTGCTTGACCTCCTTTTTTTATGGATGTACCATTATTTTAGATAATAGTGGAAGGAAATCTAAAACATGAAATGATATTGTTTAGAAGAAAACTAGATATTATTTCATTTGAAGCAGATCTTAACAAGATCACTTTGACCCACTTTATGAAATAATTAGTAGTAGTGATGATAAAGGTGTGTCCTTTATAGGATGGTGGAGATATTTTTCCAATGATATGCATTCCCCAAATCTGAAAAGACCATGGTGAAGTTTGAGCTCGAAGCTCCTAAGTAGGAGCCCTAATTAGATTGCTATGTTGTTGACATAGGGAACATTTCTTGATAAAGGTAAAGGAACCTTGTTCTATTTTTTCCAATATTAACCCATATGAATCAATTTGTGTACTAGGAATTTACCACTAGCATATCCCCTTGTGGATCGTAAGTGAGATTCTTAGAGGGAAAGGAATATATTAGACTTAGCAAGAAAACATAACAACAAGCCATTGTATGACCTATGATAAAGAAAATTTTAAAACATTAACTAATGAGTTGAAAGTTTCCTAATTTGGATAAAAATACATTTATTCACATCACTAGGGAAACTTCCATTCTTGAGATAAGCATAAATTTCAGAGAACCATTCTCCTGAGTCTGTGTGATCACACATAAGATTGTTGGAAATGAATTTTTACAACACCATAGGAAATTAGAGAATTTGAACCACAAAATTGGCATTCGTCTATACTAAAGTTAGAACATACAATAGAAATTTCACTTTCCATTGCATGCGAGTATTGATTTTATATCCAGGGAATTCTATCTAAAGTATAAACAGAACTTTTCTCGAGGAAAGCCAAAGCTAATTCCAAATACCGAGATAGATTTAACTACTCGCTTGGTACTTTCTAGTGATTTGATTCACAATAAGATTTGAGTCTGCATGAATTTGGAGATACATAACATCAAAAGAAAGCACCATGCATATCCAAGCACCCAGGGATATTGTTTGTGCAATGGAATTAAAGATGAAAGAAAAGAGGGATGGGTTTTTCTTTAGGTGATATCAAAATCACACCCACTCCTAAACCTTTCTAACATTTTGACCCTTCAAAGTACATGTCCCAAATAGGGTCATGACTAATGGTACATAGATTTTTTAATACAGGTTTATTGATAGGGGAGGGGTGAATCAATAATCCACACAACATTACCAATTCAACATCTTTAAACTTTATGCACCAAAACATATAGAAATCACTAACATAAGTAAAATTTCAATTCATACATCCACAAGTAATAAATCACACAATGTAAACACCATAATAATCATGTGGAAACCTAACTGGGAAAAAACCATGGTGGGAGATGATATCCAAAAAAATTTTACTCTTCTGGAATACGCCCTTTAAGGAGCTTACCCTGTTAAAGGTTTTTAGAACATTGTTAGGTGCTACCATGTTAAGGGGTTTCCTTAAGACCTGTTAGGAGATTTTCCCTATTAGAATAATCCTTGCTATAGGAATTTAAACACAAGAGAATGTTCCACCTTTTTAGAGGATTAATATTAAATATATGTTAGGATCTACCCTGTTAGGGGATTTTGTTGTTACAATGATTAGGAACAAAAAAAATAGAATGATCTATGAAAAATACACTACCTCTCCATGAGAAGATCATTTTATGTTGTGAAATACATCACTATAATTTATATTATTCCTCAACTCAATCACACTTGATTCCTTTATTTTCTTTATTATCAAATCCTTCTAGAATCCACAATCTACTTTGATCCACATTATTCTTCTTCCATTGTTCACATATATAGAATTACTTCCAGTGAATTACAACAAACTCTAGATCTGAGATATGAATGATTCAGATCATCCTAGGTAAGATACAATGTATCTAGACACTCAAAAAATATTTTCCTCTGATCGTGTCAGCTTGCTCATCTATTTTACCATGGAAGTTGAGCCTTTTCAAAAACCTCTTTTGATAATTAAAAAAAAAAGTAAATTCCTAAAGAAGCTTTCTCAAATGTGTAGCTCAATCAATTTTTTGTCAAGTAAGTCCAAAAATCATGGAGCTAACTTTCCATGTTACAAAAATCATCATGGATCCTTTGTTTATAAAAAATTCCATCACCTATCGAAAAATCTTCATAGCATGTTCAAAAACTTTGTCTTGTTTAGCTGTTCATTCTATTAACATCACTTCCAGTCAATTAAACTAGTAGTACTAGTTAACATTACGATTCACACTCATACATGTGGTATCTTGAAAATGTATAAAACTATATCCTACAACCTCTCCATCAAATAATTCATATATGTGAAACAACAATCAAATCATTTACTGTCTATCACTAACTTTTTTAGAAATTATCCACTTTTATTTCATTCCAACATAACTAACTTAATTATCCATATCAAAAATTGCGATGGAAAATTTATGATTAAAACACATGATATAACCTTCCATAATAATAGAAATATTAGAAACATACTACAACTCATAATTCACTTACACAATATCATGTAATATACTGAAAAATAAGAAGTTAAGTAGTTGACATCAATGACAACCAAATAACTAATTTTCTTCTCATCAAATCTATACCAATGCTTTACTTAGGAACACTACATTATTTATGCTAAAAATCTCCCTCTTTGGCATTGATTACAACACTATAATGTTTCTACTTTTTTCTTTGCCTCTTGTTAGCCCCATATAGACCCAAATTTAAAAATTTAGAATTTGGGTCTCCTCCATGCCAATCATTTCTCAAATGAACATTGTATCTATTAAGCATGAGTATTGAACCACTTTGAACCACTTTGAATCT